>LPNX010977231.1:591357-673312 GCA_001517045.1 Pseudotsuga menziesii
ATTCCCAATCCGGCAACTTTTCCCTTCCATTGACAGAGTCTTGATAACTGTGCCAACTCTTAGGAAGTCCTAGGAGTGCCCGGCTCACCAAATCATCAGCTGCGACTGTTATTCCCACACCTCCAAGCTCATCCCGACATTGAACAAACTTTGTGAGATATTGTGGAATGGTGTCGCCTTTCTCCATCTTGATCCTCCTAAGTTTATCTTTGAGTGCCAATTTCCTATGATCGCTACTGTTTTGGAACAGATCTGTCAAAACCTTCCACATTGCATATGGTGTGGTTTTCCCATGGAGACTTGAGACAATGTGGTCTCGTACTCCCTCCAACAGAATCCTCCTCCCCTTTGCCACTTTCTTTTGCCATGCATCAATATTTGCAGCATCTGTCGCAGCCGGCTTAGGAACATCTGCATCAATGTAATCCTTCAAGCCATTGTCTTCGAGCACTGCCTCCATCCTGTCCTTCCACGCACTGTAGTTAGAGCTGCCCTCGAGTGCATACTCCAACCTCAAGCCATTGAAAGACATTTCGATCTTGAGTCAAGATCGCACTAAGAAAGTCTTGCAAATTTGAATGTTATCCAACCCAAAACTCAAGTCCGTGGCCTCCGTGGCTCTGATACCATGTAGAAATTTCGATACAGATTAATGTATTCCTGAGATTCTCCTGATCTAACAAATTTTCCTCTTGTTAAATACAGAACCGCTTCTACTCTAAATTATTGCGGAAACAATTAAACCACGATTGACATAACAATGCACAGAGTGAAATATCAATAATACACAACACAATGTTTTCCAGGGAAAGCTTAAAGCTCAAAACCCCACTATCATATATATGTATATCATGAATCATGAAACAATCTCATACAAAACTCTAATCCAAGAGCTCTCAGTAAAATACGAAAGTCTCACCCTGTCATACATGAATTAGCTAATCATACGCCAATTCCATGTGTTCAGACAGCCTGCCTCCTCTGCACAAACGCTGATGCTCAAACTCCTCTGCGCAACCTCTGAGATCTCAATTCTCCCCAATTGAATCGAATCCAAATTGAAACTCTGTTAATTTCTGCGTTTGCTCATGCTCATAAGCATATTCACTGCATGTGTGAACAAATCATAACTGACAGTCAACTGTCCCTTTCACCTATGATCTCAACTGGTGTCCATTGGAATGCATATAGTTACCGGTGGCAAGTCTTCAGTTGTATGCGAGTTAACTTGTGAGTTTAGTGAATTAACTAATTCACTGAACTCACACTAATACAACTAAACTTAACTCACTTAACTACACTTATAATTCTGTTACAATTCCAAATCACTCAGTTATGAACGAGATAATAGACTAATAGTTATTGCCTAATTTAATTAAGGGAAAAGTAAATTAGACACATGTTTCTTGTTGACTTTTCAACACTCCATAAATCAACCATGAGAGACATCATATACCCTGGGAAAACCCTCCAAACGCGGAGGATGAAAAACCGAGCAATTCTTTGAGTATGATACATAGATTTTACAGAGAATGGTTTACAACACATAAGTAGATTTCCTGATAAGAGATGTCAACTCAACAATAGAGAAGAGATCTCCAATACAACACTGTAATCAACTATATTGAACTTTCCATATGCCTAGCATATTAATAACAAGTCAAAACATATAGCATGCAAAAGGAGGCGAATGGAGGTCTCTAAAATAGTCCTGGTATCTTTACATAGCACACAGATAGAGAGGAGCTTAGTTGAACTCCTTCCATGCAAACATTAGCACCCTCCCAAGCACTAGTGCCAAGTTGGCACTTATGATTCTCCACCATGCACAAGATATGCACCCTCCTTTCCTCAATTAGATTTAACTGAATGTTCATTGACTTGAACTAAATGTGAACTTGTTGAATTGGATGTGAACTAATTGAACTGATTGTGATCTAACTAAACTGAACTCAATCTTCAATTGAGTGCATAACCATAAAATTAGGAGGCTAACTGAATGTCTTTGGTGCTTCACAATTAGTGATATCCATGCTCAATTTCTATTATTAACTTTTGCATGGATCTTAATTAATTGATACATGCTTTATTAAAACTGAAGATTTACTGAAGCCTTTACAATTCGAGTTCACTTGGAGGTAAATATAGGCAATTCGAATCCATTATCTTTCTCTATGATTTATCTCATTATCATTAATTAATTACTGCATGGTCCACATGCGCATTTTTTATTTAACCATCTTATCATATCATACTCAAAAAAATTATTCCAAACTGATGATCATATATATTACCCTGGGTTATATAGTCATATGCTAAAGTAATTCACCCTAGGGGTAGCTAATCCCTAAATGAGACTTATAGCACTCAGTGACCATGACTAGTAATACATCACATAGTATAACCACTTTACCAAGTAAAGTATGCCACCTCAATAAATGGGGATATTGGTAGGACTTGATATTACTCATAAGTCTACAGTCTTGATATTATTCACAATACCAGTCTTGATATTACTCCCAAGACTTAGCTTGATATTACTCACAAGCTCATCTCCATAACTAAAGGTCCACTTCATAGAGTACCTTCTATGAGAATACTTGACTTGATATTACTCACAAGTTTAGTATTGATTTTAATCACAAGACTCATCTTGATATTACTCACAAGCTTTACAATACAAAATCACCACCTCAATCATATGAGGATACATAGGACTTGATATGACTCACAAGTCTGACTCGATATTACTCACAAGTACGGAGAATGAATCTTAATGTTGCACAATCAACACTTTTCATCTTTGGTTGGAGATGGAATAAGAAGTATAAGACTTGGGACGATGATATATGTTATTGCTCGAAGAACTCAAATTATAAGGCCCATTGTTAGTAGTCAATTTTTTCTTGGTTTTTTATGATATCGATTGGCAATTGGATAATAAGAGAAAGAAGTGGGATGAAGGTAATACTATGTGATTTTCCTTTCCCTGAGGTTTAATTAGTTTCTAGAAAGAAATTATCAAAGAACTGGGGTTTGAATTAGGCATTTTCATAGCTCAATTATACAAGGTCTTCGACATCACCAGTTGTACTTTGGATTTGGTTGATTGGCAGTGGAATTTCGAGGGGCAATGGACTGGTGACAAATATTGTAGGATTTGGCATATCATGGAGAAAATAGTTGAGAAGATGGATATAGTAAACATAAATAATGAAGGTAGTCATAGTGGTGTTCTCGGGAAGTTGGTTTAGAAAGTTAACAAGTTGGAGAGGGAAAACTATAACATCAAGTCCATCACTAGCAGGAATATTTATATCTCTAAACTTCATTTTAAAAGCTTGGATGACCAGAATATTCATTTGAACTCCATATTGGTTATGGATGGAGCAAAATTTGAGCTCCAAAAATCTAATTCCTTATCTTTGGAGAAAGAAATCAAGGAGCTCAAGAGTCAACTCCAAAAATAGTGCAATAATGAATGTTCAAATTTTGGCAGAGTTATAGTAATTTCTAATAGTGAGACATGAGACAGTTCACCTGTGGATCGTCATATGCAAATTGAAGTGTGTAACACGCTAGATAAATGTAATTTATTATTACTTGGAATTTTTTTTTTAATATTTTTACAAGAAAGTTAAAATGGATGTAATGGATTATTTTATTTAATAATTGAAATACTTTGAGGAATCAGAATT
The DNA here is from genome assembly GCA_001517045.1 of Pseudotsuga menziesii. NCBI lineage: Eukaryota > Viridiplantae > Streptophyta > Pinopsida > Pinales > Pinaceae > Pseudotsuga > Pseudotsuga menziesii. The sequence goes on from LPNX010977231.1 coordinate 595,056, forward strand.
GAAGTAGTTGTTGAAAGAGTGTTTGTTGACCCACAAGGGGGAAAATACAAGTGGAAAAATCTATTGTGAGAACTCAAGTGATGCAAGAGGCATCTTCCCCAAAACCAAGTTAAGACTCCTTGTGGAGTGCTAAAGAGAAAGAGGCTCATAAATGACCAAGTCCTAGGAAAAATACTATAAAATAGTATGTCCATCAAGCAAGCAGGAGGCTAGCGATGGACGAGGAATCGATATGTTGATGCAAGAGATGGCGCATTGATCAGGTTTTGTCCTCGTGGTTTAGCAAACAATCTAGGGGGTTCTAGAGAAAGTAAGACTTGGTTGCTCTAGGAGTTGGTTGGGAGGAACGGTAGCTTTAGTTATGTTTTCTCGACAGTGGTGTCAGGTTCCATACTCAATTTCTTATCTGTTTAGTATTGAGAAATTATATACTGAGTATATATATGAATCGTAAAAGTCCTGAACCTTTTCATATTTTCATGTTATGATTTAGTATAAACTATTCTTTATTTATGGAATGTAAAAGAATTCCAGATCTTATCAACTTAGTTATATTTTAAATTAATCTATGTTTGGTCTTCCATACCCATATTAGAGTGGATCTAATGATAGTATAACTAAAGAATCTGAATGAATGTATCATAATCAACCAACCCAGCACTCGGATAACTAGAGTAGTGCCCAATTCATAGATATGGTTAATATTTTTTAAAGTATGTTGCATATCTTTCTTTTAAAATATTTTAAATGTATATTAGATCTAATTCTTTTCAAAAACTAAGTGTATACCCTAGGAGCCAAGGATTTTCATAATAACTCTATTCTAGACTTTATTAAAACTTCGTTTTGAGAGTACCTAAGTTATGACTAGATTTCATTAATGAAGTAAACAACAATTTTTAAAGATTGGATTACTAAGTAAACAAACAATTAAATAACCCCAATGAGAAATCAAATTTTATAATTACTAAATTCTAAAATGAAAATCTATAGATCAGGGTTTTAAGTTAGCATTAATAATAAAAAATACAGCAGTTGTCAGTTGGGTATTCATACCCGTTTGGAACCAAATCTAAAATATACTCTTTCATAAACAACCAATACATGTCCATCTCTCACATCAACATAATAACTCAAACAACAATTAGATCTAGTTAATTACAGTGTAAATCTATTTTAGCCAAATAAAATTAAATGTGCAGTCACTATTCACAGGTATCCATACCCCATGATAGTTAGCTATGTCAAAGAATTCAGCCACAATCGAATCATATCAACTAAAATAACAATTGTTATTAAGCGTCGAGTTTCAATAAAATAATCTCAACCAACAAATCTCTCTAGTTGATATCATTACTGTGGTTGTAATCCCATCTATTGGAATCCACCATATAGAACAAAATAAATAACGTAATTCACATCCAAATAGGATGGCCAACAAACCCTTTTAAACATGAAGAGTTGTGAAGCCATTTTATAGCTAGTACAAACCCATACGGGTTCAAGACAAGACTTTTTTTGAAACAACTTATCTTCACAGAGGTTGTGAAAGCCATTTCCACTTTCAGACTACAAACCCAATGGGAAACCATTGCAACCCAAAATCTATCAGAGCCTTACCATATGACTGTGGAATATTGAATTTGTGACGTCCAAGTCATCGCGTTGGTAGACACATGCACCAAACTAAGTGGTGTCGGTATATTATTAATGACCAAGTATAAAAATGCATGCTTCTAATTCAACAGTGATAGATGAGAACCATCACCTTTATACAGAGAAGAAGGAGGCATGAGAGGAGGTGACCCTGTCATCGCTCTCGTCGGGATAGGTTGGGGAACCTGCGTCCACATTTTACTTGCTTGTTAAAAGACTATTAATGTAACCCAAATTTGAATAAGGAAATGCATGGAGGTGTAAAACCCTTACCTAGATAAATGAAGTTTAGGATGGAAGTTTGAAGCTAGATTCACCTGAAGCTTTCGAACTCCACATGTACATGAAAAATGCAGAGTTGTAACAACCATTTTTCACAGAAGCGAAATGAACAAAGCAAAAGAACTCTCAGACTGAAACTCACCTAAAATAAACATAGAGAGGGATAGGGGTCGGCTCCTCCTGTGTTCTCCTTATTTCTCTTTGCCTGCATAACGACAGAAAATCCCAAGTTAAACTTTTTATAGGTTATTAACCTTAACAAAAAAATTAAATTCATAAAAGTAAACTGAATTTTTTTTTCATTACCTGGTTTAAGGCTAGGCAGGCTGTAAACCTTCGTGAAAGCTCGAAGAAGGATTGGCTTCCTATCATAACCTACGATAAATTAGACAAACTAAGGTCGTATTGGTGGCAACTTCACCTCTACCAGAATGAAAAAACCTTCAAGTAAAACTCATAAACAAGAAGAAAACCTCCATTAACATATTGCGCAAAGGAATGAGCTAGACTGTGTAGCACAACCGTGAGTGGCTGATTTTTCCTTGCACAAGAACAATTAAAAACCAAACAAGTGCAACAATAAACCCTCAAATAACTTAAATACACAACCAAAACCTTTGTAAAACCCTTACAGTTGATCGGGATAGGTGGAGGGCTAAGATCCCTCTCGACCCACAACACATGCAACATTTAAAACTTTCCATTGAATACGCATGGATGCGATGTCAACTCATGTCCAGGGCTTAATTAATCCTTAATTCAAGTCATAAATGCTTATGCACTGGAATTCCCTTGTAACTCCCTTTTTAAATTTATTGCAAACCAAACTTTTGACATAGCACCCAATGTTGTATGGACATGGCTAGGGTCACAACTATGGTGATTATTATCACCATAGTCTAAGATTTTAATCAAAACTTTAAACCAAGACATGTGTTATGATTCCAACATCATAAACCATTAAACAAAACTTTTTAATTTACCCACTTACCAAATATATATTTACAAGGGTGGGTTTAATAACGAGGGGGGGGGGGGATTTAGGGTTATTTAGGACTAAGACTTAGTTTTTAGGCTTATGTCCTAAACAATCAAACTTTAANTGGAAAGTTTCTTATATGGTCATAATCACCCGAAGACAACGCCACAAATGGCATAACTTGTCCATCAAACATAGAACTAGTGCAAGTCAAATTACATGTGTAAATACATGTGACAACAAATATAAGACGTTGTGACCAAAAATTACATGTTGCGACAAAATAATGAATAATAGAGTAAAGGGAAAAAAATATTTATGGATTTTATAGGTGTGTGACAAATTTCCAAAGAGATGGTGGATCCAACCAAGCAGGAACAGTCCATACCTCTAGATGAAGACATAAGTATAGGTATGTAATGTCCAAGTCTCAAAATTTTGATCAACTTTGTGATGTTTTATAAGTTCATACTACTATGTGGAAAATTTTGGCATCTATATTTTGGTAAAATAGATCGACATTTAAGAGGCAATATGCCAGTAGTAGGATGGATAGATATCTCTCATTTCATTTTTGTCAGATTGTATGTACAAATCTATGTATTAGAAACAGTGTACTCGGGATGTACGGTTAGGTCGCATCCTCTTTTTTCATAGTAATACAAGTACCCATTATTGTTAAAAAAAAAGAGCTCATAGTTCTATATATTGAGACCGTTTTGTCTAAGTTTGAATTATATGAACTATATTTATGCTTTACGACATTTAACATTGACTTCCTCACTAGGTGCATTAGTATTCAATTGACAATACAAGATGGCTCTATAAGTCTATCAAAACCATTGAAGTTGATAGGTAAGTTTTTCAAACCTTTCATGTTTTTCTCAAAGTTAATAAAGTTCCTTCTTTCTTTTTCTACATAATTACTATGACGAAATATAAAAACGTGAAAGAATCCCTTAGTTTATTTTTTCTATTGATGATCAAACTTGTTCTCTTACCACCATTGTTATGAATTTCAATGCTTCAACAAAACTCAAAGAAAACTCAATGTTCTTAGATTGATTAATCAAAATAGTAATAGGATAAGCCAAACTAAGATGTTCTCACCAACCATAATATGTTTTAGAAAAATGAACAAAATGGGTGACTTTTTCTCTTTTTAATCTTGTAGATAATATGCCTCCAAATTAAGCAACCCTAAAGAATCCCCAAAAATCTAAAAACAAAACTGAAGTTGTTCAAATACCATAAACACATTAAACTGAGATAGAAGAGGCTTCAAAACCATTTTTGTTAGTCATTGAACTGGCAAATCTTGATATTGAACCCGTCAATTCAATTTTTAAGGATAGAAAATCTAGCATTGGATCTCTACCATTCCTTGGATGGGGAGAAATATATGTTTTAAAGAGGAACATTACCCTGATGTTATCCTCCCAACATATATGTTTTCACCAACATCAGGGGATCTCCTCTTCACAATATAGCTACTAGAACCCTTATTTTTCGTTATTCAAATGCAAACGAGTGGATTATAAAACACACACACCCACACACACATATATGTTTCCTCAATTATCAATGACAATGTGTTGCCTCTTTCCAACCCTCAAATATAGGAAAATATTACAAATTATATGAGCTTAAGGTCTACATGATTATTGGTTGGTGGAACAATTTCATAAAATCCATGATGTTAAGAATATTTTTTCAAGATAGCAAGTAGAAGAAAGATATTTTTTACCAAAACCAATGGGGTTTATAGAGTAATTATCAACCTAAGAGGTCCTTATATTTATGCCATGGATTTAATGTGTAGATTATATGGTGAGCCAAATTGATTTCATTACAAAGATACACGGGTTCTAGTTGTTCACACTATGGTGTCAAGAGGAATTGTATTTAATTGTATCTAAATCGTGTCTCATTCAATGCAAAGACATTTGGAGAAATCCAAGAATCCTAAAGCTGGAATATTTCCCATAATTTACATTGCTTAGTACTTACATGAATTTTTTGTAATAATAACCCCTTTAAAATATTGAATTAGTATTGGAACATAGTAGTAACTCTTGTACATGAATTTTGTCAAATCTTGTGGGAAAAAATACAAAATACGTGATGCGCAATTGTGTGATCATTTATTTTCACCCTTGTATAAACAATTATTTAGCAAACAATTACCTAGACTATTATATGAAGCAATGATGTTGTTAAGCATCATTGGAAGTTAGCATTTACAAGAACATCATACTTAGTTAAGAATTTATGAAGTGATTGGTCTCCCTCATTTGTTACCAAGACATTTTCCAAATAGATTTATCTTGGGGGAGATAGCTTACCCAACTTTTTTGTGTGTTTAATGCTTCTTTGCCAAAAAATAAGAGAAGAGGCTTCATCCCTTATAATATGTATATTGGACATTATGGTTTGAACAACTTTAATGTTGATAGGGAAAAACCGATTGTCGTGTTAGAATATAGATTTCTAAAAGGATAGTTTAGAAGACATCACCCTAAATAGCTAGTCTTAAACCATAGTAAGATAGTGAATATAGTCTAACCATATATGCATTAAAAATGGGATCATGAAGAAATTTTTTGAGAATGTGTTCCTTGGGAGCGGGTGCATGAAAGATTGAAACCAAAAGGGAAATCATCATCTTCCAAACGAGACAAATATCCAAAAGATTATTAAAAGAGTGATGAAGTTGAAAAGCATGAAAGATAAGATTATGGTAAATCCATACAAGAAGTTAAGACTAAGAAGAAAAAAATTATTGAAAAAAAAAGGGTAAAAAGGAATAAGAGGAGAAGTTAAATGAAGTTGAAGCAAAGACATTAAAACAAGAAATAGAGGCAAAGCGTGTGTGTGTGTGTGTGTGTGTGTGTGTGTGTGTGTGTGTGTGTGTGTGTGTGTGTGTGTGTGTGTGTCATCAAAAGGTTGTCAATCCATGACTCCGAAGCATTTTTTCATTCCAATTAGGAAAGAATCTAATTATGGCTCTTTTCTGGGTTAAACCATGGTGTTGATGTTGGGTGTTCTACCCCTTCAATAATTCCATATTGTTTAGAATATATTTAAGAAGAGTATGATTAAAAACTTGATATTTTCTCCATAATTGACAACATTTATATGACCAAAAATTTGCATGAAGAAATTATATTCTATTGTCTAAGGAAATAATCTACCTACCTTCATCTTCAAAATTAAATGAAGAGATTTAAGGGACATGTAGGTTTCTTCAAAATCTTATGCAATTATAGATAATCATTTTATTGGAAATGCATGCATAATGTTGTTCAAATGTACATATTAGAGATTGATAAATACCAAAGAAATAAAAGTGAAAACATTGCATGACTAAGGTTTCTCTATCCCCCAACATATTCCAAATCAACAATGGGGGGTAATTTTTCCATGACTTTTACTGATGGATTACCACTATATAAAGGAAAATACAATATTTTGGTTGTGGTTGACCAAATAACAAATTATGCACTTATTATTAGAATTGAGAAGGAATGTGCAATAAAAAAAATTACGGAAAATTTCTGGAAATTTGTTTATAACCTACATGGATTTCCTAAAATTTATTGTGAGCAACATAGATGCAAATGTCAAAAGAAATTTCCAAAAGGATTTCTATAGGAAATAGGAATAAATCTTAATATAAACTCACATTTTCATTCTAAAACTAACTAATAGAGAATGGTTTGTCAATAAATGTGTTGAAGAATTCCCTTCTTGTTTCACTACATATAGAAAAGCAAATAATTCCAGCAATGGCATCTGGATAAATGATGGTATAATTTTACTTATAACTAAGATGACACCGTTTAAGTCCTATGCAATGGTGATCCACTGAAACCCAAATATTTCTCATAAGTAGATATATGCAATGTTCCAACAATAGAAATAGCATAGAAGAAACCCAAAAATACTGCACAATTTCTAAAAATGAACTTTATTATGCACAAAATATAATAAAACAATAAGGTCAAAAGATAATTTGATGAAGGTGGTTGGGTGTTTAGAAGAACTTCAACCATATAAGAAATTTTCACTTCACTGATAGGGGAATAACACACTTACACCAAAATATATGGGCCTTACCAAATTCAATGAAAAACCAACATTGTGGACTAGGCCTTGGAATTGTCCAAGAAAGGCATTTCATGTTTCATATCTAGAGAAAAACATAGGGAATCATGCATATTGAGATATTAATGTAAAAAAAAAACTTATCCTATAAACTTGAAGGAATCTTGATAATCTGCAAAAAAACACCTTATGCTCCATAATAGCGATGAAATATATGATCAAATGGAATAACTTACCTTATAAGAATACGATGTATTGGGAAAATGAAGCTTTCATTGATAACACCTACATTTGTCGATACTATTGAGGACAAACCTTTTTCATAAGGGTAAGAGGAGGGATCCTACAAGGTTTTATTTGAAAAAAAATAGTGATGTATTTTATATTTTATGTTTTTTTGTTAAGAGTTGCTTTTGTATTAAAAGATCGTTGGGATTGAACTATCCAACATGTTAATACAAGGTTTATAGAGAAAATTTGTCATAAATACTTTAAAATTAAATCAAACAAACTTTTTCCATGTTTGCACTATTATAAGAATTATATAGCTAGAGCTAATTGCTTGGCTTGTCGATAGCCATACATATTGACCTACTAAGAGAACTATATTGCAATGCATCGCAAAATTCAAAGAATATCGAGGCCATACCCATTGAGGGTGGTATTCTTGCTACCAACCTTTGACAAGAAATTGATTGAAAATTGTTTCCTCACTTGCAAATTGGCTGGTTGGACTATTTATTCTTCCATCTCAACCACTTGATCCATTTCCAAGGGATCAACAGAGGGAATAGGGGAACCTACTTTCATAATTCCTTAAACCTAGTGTTAAGCTCTAAATATTGGGAAAATTCCCCCCTGTAGAGTGGTGTATTACCCCATATATTGTGGTGTATTAAATATTATTATTGTCTAATATGGTCTATTAGTGGGTCTATTCATTGTTATTGTGCACCTTTATCTCATTTTTATAGGAAGGAGATATTTTCATTTTAGTTCATTGTATCTTGTCTTTTTCTTGTGTACTCAGTGCATTGTGTAAGAAGGTTCCTCCCTTGAATATGATTGCTATTTATATCTATTATTCATTAGTAAGACATGGATTACTCTCCTCTTGTCTATTTATTCTCTTTTTATGTTGTTTCTGGGACTTGGTTGCATAACATTTGGTATTAGATCTCTTTCCCAGGGACTGACTTCTGCAAAACAATCCATCTTGGAATTTTCACTACAATTTTTTTTCTATAAATATTCAGAGATCGAGGTTAAAAACCCACTTCTAAAATAGGTAGAGATATATCTTTCCCAAAATTTAGATCTTGATACATTACAGTTTTAGATATATTAGTAGGGGAATGTATGGTTTTCTACTAGCCCAAAATCTGGTCTAAAATAGCTGTTCTAGGGAAAAAGGCCATATCTGAGGCATCCTAGGTCAAAATTGAGTGATACCTATTGCATCTGAAAGAAGACAAACCAATGTATCTATGGTAGAATTTTTAGCTACAAAAATGAAATACTAGATATGTAGCATATCGTACAAGTTAGCTCTTCTGGATAGGCCAAAAATAAGAAGTTTTGGGATACTTACAATAAATTTTTTTGTCAAATCCAAATCAGTTCAGACTTGTGGCATTAGAAACAGGACACATCAGGAAGAACTTTCAGATATAGAGGAGCCAAAAATTTCAAATTGATAGCAGTTACAAGTCATCCCTAAAATAGTCTTCCAATCATGGTTTGATAAAGGTGTTAGCACTGGAATTGAACCCAGGATTGTGAAAGGCTCGTTCCCAGGTAACAGGAGAACCACTTTTGAAGAGACAACTAGATATTTCCCCTTCCGATAGGGATCTCTCACTAGATATTAGCAATTCCAGATATGTGCAAGTGAAAATATGAATTGTTTGTAAGATTGGTTGAAACATAACATAGGACCATTGGGCGATGGAGTCAAGATGTGCAAATGGAGATAACATAAATTATGCATGTGATTTAACACAGAGGAAAGATAGCTATTCGGTCATAGTTAAATTATAATTTTTTAGTGGAAAAGAAGAACAAGAAAAAACCATCAACACAGAGCATTAAAGAATGAATTATGTATTAAATTTAGAACAAAGCTTCAATGGATATCTGAAACAACAGATGGAGCATAGCATGTATGAATTCCAAACTGCTATACACTTATTTCAGACATGAAAGAAAACATAATGGGGGAGATAAACAAGAAAACGTTCACATGAGAAAGAAAGTAACAGAATATAACGTGAAACAACACGTGAATCCCTGTGAAAACACCAACTTTGGCTCTGCAACTTTATTAAAAGGTTCTTGAAAGCATACAACGCAACAATTACATTGGTTCCAACCCTTTCTCCTCCCTCGGGAGGTACATTTATAGTGTTTCGGTCTCCAAAACCAACATCTGAGACAAAATCTGTTACAAAACGAAGGACCTCTCGTAACAAACTCGAACGTGGCATATCCGCCACGATTTACATAAACAGAAAAATAAAATGCAGACTACTGGAAGAAAATATGCTTAAAAGTCTTTTTTGTATTTTTCAGTCGATGGCAATTGTACAAATTCTGGTAGAGGCGACTTTCCAAATGGGCATGTATTTGAGAAAAACTCTTGTGTTGTCATCTATGCTGTCTTTATGGATGCATCCTAAACATGGTAGACCCATATTGTTGAATTGACCTCCATTGATCGGGGCCAGGAAAGGTCGCAACAACCATGTCATTCACTTGCACTTTGAGCTCCATAGTTTATGTGTATGAGATGTCAGGTACTGAGCACAGAAGGCTTTAAAATCAAACAATAATTCGAATTCCCCGACCAATTTATCAAAGATTGTCGTGCCTGACAAGGATTGCTGCATGTCTCGGAACTTGTTGTTGTCTGATATGCAACTAACCAACTGCTCCAAATAATCCTCCTGATACAATAAAGGTCCCTTTTCTTCCCAGAAGAAAGGGACTCCTCTATCCACCAGTGGCTTAAACAACTTGATCACCTCCTTGACTGTGTGGTCTATAATGTCAATTTTGGCCAGTACAGTGTCTAGCATCCTATGTTTAGCGATCACTTTTCTAGCCCCAGAAATAATAGCAACTCTATTTTGGATACCATACTTGCTAACTAGATCATCTGACAAGGATCTTAGAAACTCAATAGCATTTTTAGCCACCTATGTTGATATTTTATTCACTTCTCCCTATACTATAGAAACCTTTTTCTTGGATTTTGTCAAAGCATTCTCCTGACTTGAGACGAAATCTAAGAAAGGTCTGAACTTGTTGGCTTCTGCAATGATTTGGTCCCAAATCAAATATCTGGCACCCTGCAAGGCCATATTACCAACGACCTGCTTGCTTAATTTGGCATTTTGTTGTGTCGATTCTTGACATTTCTTATCTATCTCTTTTCTCCTTTGTTCCTCTTTTGCTTTTTCCTCCTCTAACTCCTCGATCTGTTGTTTCAGCTTTGTAAGCTCGGTATCTTTCAAGCCTATTTGGGAAATTTCTTTAGAAAGAGAATTGGTATCTACCTCTCCAACTACATTTACTGATTCAATTGCACCCTCTGTTCATTTTTCTTTAAGCTCTTTTTTCCTCGCTGCCAGCTTAGCCTTTAATTATTTTTTGCTCTCCTTCAGAAGCTTGATATCCACATCTCATTGCTTTTCTTTCTCCTCGAGATTCAACAGCTTGGCCTTGAAATATGTAATCTCAATGTTTAATGTTTATTTCTCTTTTTAAAATTCAGCCAACTCAGTTTTCTAAATGAGCTGGGTGGAAGGGATTTTCAACTTCTTTTTAAGTACCTAGATCTCTTTTTCTTTCTCATCCAGCAATATTTGGGCTAAGGCTCTCTTATCCTCCTGTCCATCTATATGTACTGCTTCATTCTGCAAATTAGTAATTTGGATCATAAGGCCCTTATTTTCAACTCTCACCTTCCTCAAGAGGTCTTGAGTTTTTTCTTTGCTCAACTCTAGCTTGGACATCTGTAATGTGGCCTTCAGCAATATAGTATTCAAGATGTCACCGGTCTCTTTGTTAATCTATATTATATCAGTAGTGGGAACCTTTGTGAGGTTCACATTAACCTCTGAGACCTTGTTGCCTACTGTCAAGGCCATGCTGAGGGTGTCTGTAGCATGATCCCTCATAGTCTTAAATGCCACATTTGGGTAGGGCAACTGTACTACTTCCTCATATAGATTCGATGTCTTCTTAAAATTTCTATTATCCCTTTCTCTATAAGAGTCTAGCCAATCTTATTTGGAGGCATGCCTATTTGGAGTATGCCCATCAAACACATACTCTTGGATCTCTAACTTGGTTGTTTCGGGATCTTCTTGATTCTGTTTGTCTCTCACATTTGTATTCTTCATTTGTCCCCTCATACTGCTTCTCTTAACCTGTACCAACTAATGTCCTTGTTCAACTTTCTACTTTTTGGGGATGCTGACAGTATCTACCTCATCAATCTCCATGGGTTATGCAGGTCCTCTTTTTATTGAACTTCTTGAATAATTGAACAACGATGAAACATTCCCAGCCATTGCAACTACTTTGGACAGGTCCATTTGGGGAGAATCCTCCCCTGGCAGGGGTGAGACAGAGGCTTGTCCTATGATGGTATCCATTGTGATAGAGTTAGGGAAATCATCCCAATTGGCTGCTTCTCTAAGCCCAGTTATTTCAGTGTGCTCAAAAGGATTACTCTTGTGAGATTTTCTCCTTTTGGAAATTACTTGATGTGGGTCATAGTTTATAGCCTATTCCAGAGAGAATCCCATGCCTTTGAGTAAGTTACCAACTAGTGGCAAGGCAGCCCTGCTTTTGACCGTATATGGCCCTACCTCCTACGGGAAATAAATGCTTGAGACCTTCTTAGCATTCAAAAAATGTTCTTATTCAACAATGAGTCTTTTCCTGATTAATTCCAAGGAGAAAACCCAGGCAGTCAAGAAGGCTGGCAGGACATAAGGCTGATGCAAAAAACCATATAGCCTTATGAATGTTCCAAATTATTCCATGAATGAGTCTCCTATCCTCTTACTAGGAGATAGCTGCAGTATTTGCCTCATCTCAGGAAATACCTTGGGAAACCTTTCTTGGAAGAAAAGGTTATATATTGTTGCCATCAAAATGTTCATGAATTTATAGTAGTCCTTGGTCATGTCATCAGTGATCTCCAACTTAGGCACCTATAAATCATCTTCGTTATAAGATAGGAACATTCTCAACAAAAAAGGATTGGAATTTGAACACTTTGGTATCGTGGAAATTAGCTAACTTAGAACGAATGTTCTCAGCTAGAAATTCATTAAATTTAAGACAACAGGACTGAAAGGATTGTCCTGGAAGTTCAGGTTCGACAGGACTGATAACTTTGGCATTAGGTTTCGAACAAGACTTCAAGAAAGCATCTCTATTTGCTACAGTAGACTCTCAGAAGAACTGTACGATACCCTCTTCTTGGTATTTTTGGGATATGTGGACAAATTCGTCTGGGATGTGAAGGGTTTTACGGATGACATGAGCCTGGACAGAGTAGAGGATTTTGGGCTTGGACTTATTCATGATGACTCCTTCGATGGCGGAAAAATTTTATGCACGCCACTCAACAAACTCGGGGCAATGGGGGGTCTGGTTAACAGAGAAAAAAAGAAAAAAGGATTTAAAAACACCACAGGTATCACTACCCTGGTCCTTAAGGACTTCCAATTTACCCTTAGTAGTTTCAACTGTTTCACCCAATAGAATGGTATCAAATATCTCGGCATTCTCATCCACTAGACTTTCTTCTTCACTCCGCTCTATAACCCTTGATTCTGCATTATCCCCTGCATCTACCACTTCTATTTCTCCTATTTTTTCCATTTTCAATAGCACTGAGGGAGTATCAGGGTGCCTACCTTATTTCCTTAGCACAGTTTTTCGATCTGTCGGCGTTGGAACTTTGTACGTAGTCGAGACGTTCATCAATATTGAGGTTCTTGAAAAGACAAACCTTCCCAATTCCACGTATACCTGTTTATAATTTTCTATGTCGCATAATCTCTGTGCTTCTTCGTACAATATGCACCGTAGATCCTTTCTCTTTATGATATGATCCTTTGATATGCAAGGTCTTTGTGTCGAAGTTTCCATACTACCGATATGTGTAGCTTACTTTGGGAAAATCGACCTCCTCCATCGATCTCCAAATTACCTTCATCGGGACCGTCCACACCTGAGAGATTTAACATTCTGCCAACTCTTCCTCCCTCGATCAAGTGTGCAACTCTCAATCGCGGAATGTTTCTTCTTCGTCGATCGGGGTGGGCTCTACAACTTTTTTTCAGGTTGAAATCCCGACTGCTTCCGCGCTATTTCAGATCGCGAAATGCACCATGATCGTAGATCTATCTTTTCTTTCATCTCAGCCCTCCGATTCTTTTCCCCTTTAGCTTATTTCATAGTTTGGAAAAGATTCTACAGTCGAGCATGTCCACTACGCGAAATGCTTCGGCGACGTTGATCTATCCTTAGATTAATCTCAACCTTCCATTATGGCTCCCATTTAACACACTTCACAAACCCAACGAGCGTGTTTTACCTGGAATCTCTGACCCACAAAATGCCCTTTCACCATCGATCTTTATCTTTCTAAATCGGAGCCGTCGATTTATGCCACTCTTTACCCCATTCCTGCAGCTGCTCATTCCAAAGATAGAATGCTCTGCCACAAATGCATTTAGCACTCTTGTTAACTCTAAGGGTGCCTTCCCAACATTTTTCAATAAGGTCTTTTCCCCCAAAACCTTCTATAGTTCAAAATTTTAAAATATGGTGCTAATAACCAGTTCCACAAGGGATGTTATCCTCCTAGCGAGGTAACAAAGAACCCTGTAGACCTGTTTCTAAATCCATTGACGACCTCTATTGATGTAATTGTAGCTTCGAAATGTATTCACTTGTATATCTTATGTATTGTACCCTGATGTTTATTCTGGGATGTGTTTGTAATGTAATTGAGTCATGTCATGCCCCGATGTTCCGATCAGGAGTTTCTATAATGTAAACAAGTTATGCCAAGTCATTGTGAGTAACCCTCCTATTGATCAAGGGTTAAATTCCCCGTAGTTCCGGGGCCCTAGGGTTATTAGACTCTCCTAGTGAAGTCGGCCCTGGTGATTTTTTTGTCAAGTAAAGAATTAGTATAAATAGAGAGTGAGCCTCTCTATTTATCACACACTCACTCACACTCAGTTGTAGTGCATAGCTGAGGGAGAATAAGTTGTTGGGGATAGAAAGAAAGAGACTACTACTGTCAGGAGATCATCTTACCATTTTGGGGTTTTACTTTTGGTGTTGATCCTATCTCTAAGGATGTTGTGGGGTTTTACTTTTGGTGTTGATTCTATCTCTGAGGAAGTTGTGGGGTTTTCTCCATTTATGGTTTCCCCGAGGAAAAAAATTGTGTTCATTGTCTCTTGTGTTTGATTGTTGTACTTGTTATTCTCTCAGTTAAAGATCCTAACATGGTATCAGAGCTAACCTAAGAAGAAGACACTGTGCAGCTGTGGAAACTAGGGCTTCCTACTTTTTGGATATCTCTCCATAGATTTTCAGTAAAATAAGGTTGGACTAACTCTCCTCCCTATGGTGCATCTTTCGGTCGAAGCAGAATCTGATTATGAGTATTTTCAGTTTCTAACCCGACACTACTACTGGAAATTAGGGCTTTACACAAGTGGAATTTTTTAGTGAGCCCAGGACTGGATTGATCTCCTCCTCAAAATCGAAGTTTAGAGATCAAGATCAAAGCATTTGGTTGGATAGAACTCTGGGAAATTCAAACCCTAATCTACTCCTGAACCAGCATTGCAGAAATCCAGCTTCAAATCCAATTCCGACATCTTGACCTGGTAAGATCTAAATCTTTTTTATTTCCATTTGAGCTTCTCAGTTAATATGTCTCACCATACCAAGCTTGATGAAAAGCTTGAGGGAGCTGATACCTTCTGAGCTTGGAAGTATAGGATCTCCCTAGTCCTGGAAGAAAATGAGTTGGACTCCTACATCAATGAGGAGGTTCCATTTCCAGAGGGAGATGAGGCTAAGTCCTTACACAAGAAGAAATTGGTTATGCCTAAAAGTATTATTGCTGATTCAATCAAGGATCACCTCATACCACAGGTGTCCTCCCTAAAGACACCTAAATCTATGTTTGATGCCCTAACCAAACTGTTTGAAGGAAAGAACATAAACCAGAAAATGACTTTGAGGAATCAGTTGAAGAATGTGATGATTCAGAATGCAAAACCATACAGTCATACTTCACAAGGGTCTCCCAGATCAAAGAACAACTTGAAGCAATGGATGAAGAAGTGGAGAATGCAGAGATTGTAATGACCACCTTGAATGGTCTCCCTAGGACATGGGACTCTTTAATTCAAGGGATTTGTGCCAGAAAGAAGTCAGTCAAGTTCAGCAGACTATGGGAAAAATGCTCACAAGAAGAAGCTCGGATAGCAACTCGAGAAGAAAATACGGGAAGTGAATATCAAGCTCTCACAGTTCAATCCAAGAAAAATAGAAGGGACCATCGTCATCGTTCTAAAGGTAAGCACTCTTCCTCTATGAAAACTCAACTCAGATGTTATACTTGTGATGAAATAGGACACTATGCCAAAGATTGTCCTAGAAACAAAAGAAACTCTCACAAGAAGAAAAACAACAAGAGAAGACATCATGCTCATGCTGCAGAAGATGATGAACCTTCCACAAAGAGAAACAAGCAAGAAAGTGATGATTCTTCAAGTGATGAAGAATATGTTTTGATTTTTGCTCTCACGGGAAACATCACACATGGAATCAATGATTGGATTATAGACAATGGGGCTTACAAACATATGATAGGATTCAAAGAGTCTTTTGTAAGACTATCATAACATGAATCACCCCACAAGGTGAAACTTGGAGATGACTACCAGTGTCCAATAAAAGGTAGTGGGGAATCCTCCTATAAGCTAGACTCTGGAAATTCCATGAAGATGAAGGATGTATTGTTTATACCAGGACTTAAGAAGAACCTCCTCTCCATATCTGCATTAGATGCAAAAGGAATGAGGCTTGCATTTGTAGATGGCCAAGTTCTCATGTGGCCAAAGGGAAAGACTTTTGATGATGTAGTAGTGATTGGGGAACAAGAGGGAGGCCTATACAAATTGAAGGGGCATTTTGAACAAGATTTGTTCCATGACACAATAGAGCCAAATGAACTTTGGCATAGAAGGCTTGCACATGTGCACTACAGAGCACTACCACTTGCAAGCAAAGTTGTTGAAGGTCTTCCAAAAATTCAGGCAAAACATGATGGAGTCTGCAGAGGATGTGCAAAAGGAAAGAACAAAAAGAAGACCTTTCCAATTAGTGAGACAAAGGAAAAAGGAATCTTGGAAATCATTCACTCCAATGTATGCGGTCCAATGTCATCAAGTTCATTAAGCGGGTATGTATACTATGTTTATTTTATTGATGATTTTTCTAGGAAGATATGGATTTACTTCATGAAGAACAAAGATGAAGTATTCAGCAAGTTCATGGAATTCAAGGCCTTGATTGAGAACCACACTGAAAACAATATCAAGACTTTTCAATCAAATAATGGCGGAGAATTCACATCAAATGAATTCAAAGAGTTATGCAAATATTTAGGGATTAAGAGGGAGTTAACCAATCCATATAATCCATAATAGAATGGAGTTGCAGAAAGGAAGAATAGAATGATCATGGAAGCTGCAAGGGCTATGCTTCATGATCAAGATCTTCCCATGCATCTATGGGCAGAAGCTGCTAGAATAGTGGTGTATGTACAGAACCGTACTCCACAAAGAGTACTCGAAAACAAGACACCTGAAGAAGTATTTTTTGGCAAGAAACCAGAAGTCAGCCATCTCAAAATATTCAGCTGTCCAGTGTACATACACATTCCAAAAGAAAAGAGGACAAAGTTATATCCTTCAGGAGAGAAGGGTGTATTTATGGGATACTCTGAAAGCTCAATGGCTTACAAAATATACTTCCCAGGATTCAACAATATTGACATCAGCGGGGATGTAACATTTGAAAAAGACTCAACTTACAACAAATCCAGAAAGAGGCCTGCTAAAGAACCTGAAGAAATACAAGCACCCAAAATTCATGACACAACCATGAACGAAGAAAGTCAAGTAGAAGATAAAGAATTAGAATAATCTCAAGAACATGTAGATCCACCTCTGGAGATGAATCCTCATAAGAGGAAACATGCTTGGGTACGAGAAGTTATCCAAGGTGCACAAAGATATGGGGCTCCGTAAGAGAATCACAGAGAAAGAAAGAGGACCAGGTCTGCTCAGGGTATGTAGCCTTATTATGTGATTTCATCGATAAAGAACCTTCCAACTATGAAGAAGTAGAATAAAGGAAAGAATGGAAGGATTCTATGATCGAAGAGTATCAATTGATCATAAAGAATGATGTTTGGGATGTTGTCCCAAGACCAGAAGGGAAGTCTGTTGCAACTTTCAAATGGATCTACAAGATCAAGCATGCTGCAGATAGCAGCATAGAAAAATATAAAGCAAGATTTATGGCTCGTGGCTTCTCCCAGAAAGAAGGAATAGATTATGAAGAAACTTTTGCACCTGTAGCCAGACACAATTCCATCAGATTAGTACTTGCTCTGGCTACAGTAATGAAATGGAAGATACACCAAATGGATTTCAAGACTACTTTCTTGAATGGTGTAGTGGAAGAGGAAGTATATGTGGAGCAGCCACTCAATTTTGAGAGACATGACATGGAGTCTCATGTGTGTAGATTGAAGAAAGCCCTGTACTATTTGAAACAGGCACCCAGGACATGGAACGACAGAATTGACAACTTTCTATCCAATTTGGGCTTTACCAAGAGTAAAGCAGATTCCAACCTTTACTACAAGGTTGAAGATGGCAACCCAGTGATGCTCCTACTATATGTAGATGATCTGTTTGTAACAGGTATGGATGGGTTAATTACTGATACGAAGAGGAAGCTTGCTGCCAATTTCAAAATGAAGGACTTGGGTATGATGCATTATTTTCTAGGCATGGAGGTGTGGCAGAATGCAGATGGAATTTACCTAGGGTAAGGGAAATATATGATAGAGATCCTGAAGAGATTCGGGATGATGGAATTCAAGGCCATGACCACACCTATGGCATCAAACCTGAAGCTATTGAGTGATGCTTCATCAGAAGCGGTTGATGCTATGATGTATCGTCAGATGATTGGGTCCTTGATGTACCTGACGAACATGAGACCAGATATTTGCTTTGTTGTGAACACCTTGAGCCAGTTCCAGACAAATTCGAGATATGTTCACTTGATTGCTGCAAAGCATATTCTGAGGTTCCTGAAGGGTACAGTTGATTATGGGCTCAAGTATGAGGAAAATCAGAAGATTAACCTAGAGGGTTATGTTGATTCGGATTGGGCAGGCAGTGCCATCAATAGGAATAGCACTTCAGGGTGTTGCTTCAGTATGGGATAAGGTGTGATCTCTTGGTTTAGCAGGAAGCAATCTTGTGTGGCATTGAGTACAACTGAAGCAGAGTATGTCGTTGCTTGTTCAGCTAGTTGTGAGGAAGTATGGTTGAGGAAGCTACTATCTGATTTATTTGATCTCCAGTTAGATGTTACTTGTATATATTGTGACAACCAGAGTTGTGTGAAGTTTACGGAGAACCCGATGTTCCATGACAAGTCGAAGCATATCGAGATCAAGTATCACTATATCAGGGATATGGTGCAGAGAGGAGCAATGAAGCTCTAGTATGTTGTGGTAGATGAACAGATAGCTAATGTGTTGATGAAGCCATTGGCCAGAGTGAAGTTTGAGTACTTCAGGGAGAAGCTTGGTGTTCTCCAAATCTAGGTTCCCTCCAAGGGGAAGTGATGATTTCGTGAGCCATTCTGACATGGTGAGAGGATTAGGTTCCTTCCATGGTCAGATATAAGGGCTAAGTCATTCTGTCATGGTGAGAGGATTGGTTCCTTCCATGTCAGATATGAGTGCTGAGCAATTCTGATATGACTGTAGGATTGGTTCCTACATGATCAGATATAAGAGCTGTTTCCATTCTCTGAATGGAGGTACCTAGTCAGTTACCAGGAATACTCAGTCTAGGACTGAGGGCCATTCTGATATGACTGTGGGATGTAATCTCACATGATCAGATATACGTGCAGATCCATTCTGATGTGATTGAGGGATATGTTTCCACTTGATTAGATATATGGGTTGTTTCTATTCTCTAAATGGAGGCACCTGGTCAGTTACCAGGAACCCTCAGTCTGAGACTGAGAGCCTTTCTGATGAGTCAAGGTTAGATGTAAGGGTTGTGCCATTCTGACATGGTGAGAGGATTAAGTTCCTTCCATGGTCAGATGTAAGGCTTATGCCATTCTGACATGGTGAGAGGATTAAGTTCCTTCCATGGTCAGATGTAAGGGTTGGGCTAATCTGACATGGTGAGAGGATTAATTTCCTTCCATGGTCAGATGTGAGGGTTGGGACATTCTAACATGATGGTGGATGTGTTCCTCTCATGGTCAAATGTGAGTGTTGGGTGTGCCTTTCTGACGATTCAAGGTCAGATGTAAGTGTTGGGTGGGTCATACTGACTTAGAGTCAGATATAAGAGCTAAAGAAGACCTACATGGAGGCTAGTCCTACAACCAGCATGAAAAAGGGCTGGCTCTATAGAACTTCCTATGATGAGAAGAATCATGAGATAGCACCAGTGATGTTGACCCAGTGATGATCTAGATTGAGTGATGATCCAGATCCAGTGGTGATGATCCAGATCTAGTGATGATGATCCAGATCCATTGATAATGATCCAACAGTGATGATCTAGATCCAGTGATGTTGATCTAGCAGATGATCCAGATCGAGTGATGATCTAGATCCAGTGATGATGATCCAAATCAAGTGATGATCTAGATCCAGTGATGATGATCCAAATCGAGTGATGATCTAGATCCAGATGAAGATGACGAGAACTCAATGATGACCCAGATGATACAAAGAAGAATACTTGTGCTGATAAATTGTGTCGAGAGAATACCTTCCTAGTTAAGAGGGAGTGGTGATGTAATTGTAACTTCGGGAATGTATTCACTTGTATATCTTATGTATTTTACCCCGATGTTTATTCTAAGATGTGTTTGTAATGTAATTGAGTCATTTCATGCCCCGATGTTTCGATCGGGACTTTCTATAATGTAAACAAGTCATGTCAAGTCATTGTGGGTAACCCTCCTATTGATCAAGGGTTAAACTCCCCGGAGTTCCTAGGCCCTAGGTTTATTAGACTCTCCTAGTGAAATAGGCCCTGGTGCGTTATTGTCAAGTCAAGAATTAGTATAAATAGAGAGTGAGCCTCTCTATTTATCACACACTCACTCACACTCAGTTGTAGTGCATAGTTGCGGAAGAAGAAGTTGTTGGGGCTAGAAAGAAAGAGACTACTGTTGTCGGGAGATCATCTTACTGTTTTGGGGTTTTACTTTTGGTGTTGATTCTATCTCTAATGAAGTTGCGAGGTTTTATCCATTTATTGTTTCCCCGAGGAAAAACACTATGTTCATTGTCTCTTGTGTTTGATTGTTGTACTTGTTATTCTCTCAGTTAAAGATCCTAACATAATGCTAGCTTGAATTATAAAATTCTAACAACCTCCTCCTTTTTATTTTACTTTATTTCCCTGAAAGAAAACAAAACTGAAAAATGGTCCCCTCTTCCGATCTTAGGGCCTTCTCTGTGGGCTTCAAATATTCAGATTCACCATCTGTATTGATTGAAAAAGTAAAAATATTTACACTATAATACATGGAACTCTATCCCCTTACTCCAGGTAATGCTTCAGAAATCTCCCATTCACTGGGCCTCCATCATACTATAACCCATCTTGATACTATAAAATGAAAGCATTGTTACCCCTGAGTGCTGCAATGAGGTATGGGCCTACCCACAAGTGATCAAATTTTCCATGTTTGCCTTTGTCTTCATGTGGTGCATCCGATTTTAACACTAAGTCGTCAACCTGAAAAAAAAAATCCTCCTTTTCTATCAAAGGTATTCTTCTTTTTCTCCTGATGTATATGTACCTTATCATAGGCCTTATCCCTTAGTTCATTCAATTCAATAATTTGGTTGATCCTTCTTTGCATGGGATTGGGTTCGCCCTGCTGGTCTTGTAACAATTTCATAACTGGGACTCCTAGAGATGCAGGAAAAATTACCTCAACTCCATACACCAATTGAAATGGTGACATACCAATATCCCTCTTTGTGTTGATCATGTCAACCCACAGGGCATATTTCAACTTCGTATGCCAGGCTCTTTTGTTGTCCTCCAGCGGCTTCTTAATAATCCTAACCAGACTCTTGTTAGAGGATTCTGCCAACCCATTACCTTGTGGGTAATAAGCAGTGGAATGATTCAGGCCTATGTGATACTTGTGGCAGAAATTAATCATCTTTTTGGACTTAAAAGCAAGTGCATTATCTGTCACAATTCTTTTAATACAACCAAATCTTGCCAAAATATTATTTTCCAAGAAATCCATTATCAATTCTTCTGTAGCTCTTCTAGTGGGCATCGCTTCAATCCACTTCGTAAAATAATTAGTAGCTGTTAAGATCCATTTATGTTGTCCTGAGGAGTTGGGATTTATTTCCCCAATGAAATCCAACCCCCATTGCTGGAAAGGTGCTTCTACTGATATAGAAGTGAAACCATCTTCCTTTTACCTTCAAAAATCTAGCACTGATGGCATTTGGTTGTTTCTTTATACACATATGAAAAAAACGAAGGCCAATAAAATGTTGCTCTGATAATTTTATTTGCATTTACCTTCCAAGAATGGTTCCCCCCACAATCTCCCTCATTAACGTTTTTTCTATTTGTTGAGCTTCATTCTCCAGAAGACAATTCAGCAGTATTCCACCAGGGTCCTTCCAATAAAGATATTGATCTATGATACAAAATTTAGCCACATTCAGTTTCACAGACCTAGCTCTAGTTTTGCTTAACCCTGTAGGAGGCTGTAAATTCTGCAATACATGAACAATATCAGCATACCAAGGAGAGACAGAAAAATCAGGACCCACCTGCACTTTTGTATCCAGCTGGTTTGACTGGCTAGCTAAAAAATTTAGCTGTAGAGAATCACAATGGGAATCCATCATAATTTTATCCAATCCTTTCCCTTTGAACAATTTTGTGGGCTTAATTTCTATGTCATACTCCAGAAGCACTGTAATCCATTTAGCTCTTCTCCCCTCCGGATTTAGCTGTGTAAGTATACTCTTCACCACGTTGTTGGGAACATATGCAATTATATGTGAATGGAGAATATAAATTCTGAAATATTTCAAGGCCTTAACCAAAGCATAAGCTTGTTTTTTCCATTATATCATATTTTAATTCCCCATCCCTTAATATCTTGTTGAAAAAGGCTATAGGATGTTCTTCACCTTGGTCATTTTTCTACAACAAGACTGCTGCCACAGTATGCTCTGAAGCATATGAGAATACTAAAAATTATTTCTCAAAATATGGACTTACCAGCACAGGATCTTTTGAAATGCCTTTTTTTATATCCTTAAAGGATTTCTTGGCTTCCACTGTCCATTTTATTTCATGATCCTTCCTCAGCATACTAGTAATGTTCATTAAGATTTCAACTAAACTAGGAATGAATCTTCTCAATAAATTTACCTGTCCAATGAAAGACTATATTTCCTTCTTACTCCTTGGCTCTTCCACCTTCAATATGCCATTCACTATGTCTGGATCAATCCTTATTCCTTCCTTGGAAATAATATGCCCCAATATTTTACCTTGTTCTAGAGCAAAATTGGACTTTCTCGGATTCAAGGAAATGCCATACTTTCTGCATTTAATGAAAACCCTTTCCAAATGCCTAATATGATCTTTTTCAGACTTGGAATACACAGTAATATCATCCATGTAAATCACCAAAAACTTGTCCCTTTCTTCTGCAAAAGCAATATCCATAGCATGTTGGAAAGTGGCTCCTGCGTTCATTAATCTAAATGGCATCTTTGCATACATGAAGGTACCCCAGGGCGTAGTGAAAACAATCTTATCCTGGTCCTCAGGTAACACTTTTACCTGGTTGTAACCTGAAAACCCATCCATAGTATATATTCTTTCTGAGCCCACCACCCTTTACAGGATCTGGTCCATCTTTGGTAAAGGGTAGTTGTCCTTCAAGGAGACTTTATTCAGATTTCTGAAATCCACACACAGTCTTATCTCTCCATTCTTCTTCCTAACTGGCACGAAATTGGCAACCCATTTTGAAAACCTCAAGGTTACAATTATTTTTGCATCAAACATCTTTTTAATCTCCTTTTCAATTATAAGCACTAGCTTTGGATTGATTCTTTTGAGTTTCTGCCTAAATGGTTTCTCTCCAGGCTTGATTGGAATTGTGTGTTGTATAATGGAAATGCCATATTCTTTGAGATCATCGTAACTCCATGCAAATGCATCTGTGTATTTCTTCATCAGGTTCACATATTCTTTTTTTTCTTTAGCCTGTAATTTCTTGGACAACTTCATAATTTTTGGCTCATCTTCGGTGCCAATGTTCTTATCTTCCATAGCATTTTCAGCAGGTTTGACCTTAGGCTCTCTGGCAACATCGTTTTGGTCAAAAAGTGTCTCCAGGGGAATCATACCTCTGGGGATGTGATTACTCTTCAATTGGACTATATATTCCCCCCCCAAAAAGCCTTTCAACTTCTCTACTCCAGCAGTCTCTTCTTCATATCCATCAGCATCTAGGACGTTCTCGAAGTCAACATTTTCTTCATCTATGCGGGTATTCACAAATTCACCTGACAGTTCCAAAAACATTTTTATTTGCATATCATCTTCAAACACCTACCATTATTTGGTGTTGTTAGGTATGGAAGGCCTATTTACAATGTCCACTTTGTATTTCCTCTTACCTGCGGTAGGAATTTCAAATTTCCCAGCAGCGGTTTTCACGGAATCCGCCATGGTATTCTCATATCTAGGGATCACTTGGACACTGTGTTCAGTGAATTAATTGCCAAACATATCCCATACTTCATTCCAGTAAGCTCTCATTCTAGGATTCCTAGTCTAGTAGTTGTCATTCACCTGATTGACCACAAGTTCTGAATCTCCAAAGATTTGAACCCTTTGAGCTCCCAAATCCTTCAAGGCATCCAAACCTAGCAACAAAGCTTCATATTCCGATATATTATTAGTACATTAAAAAACCAACTTGTAAGAATAAGCTTTCGTATCTATAATGGGAGAAATTATGTATACACCCGCCCCAGCACCTATTTTAGCCACCGAGCCATCACAATACATCTTCCACAGTCCTTTGTCTTTCTGTTTTCTTTCCAGAGCTTCATGTTCACTTGTCTCTTTTTTATCCCTTTTGCATTTACTTGGCACAACAATTTTTGAGTTACAAGGAGATATATCATTGAAGAAAATAGATGACCCTAATTTTGTATCAATAGCATAAACATGGTGAATTTCAGGCTGAGCCTGACTGCTAACAACATAAGGTAATATTTTCTTGCTATACAGTCTCTTGTTTTCATTAGGAATAGGAATTTTTGCATAAGACATATCCATTTGTAAAATCCCCTTTAGCTTGGAAGTCCAAGACCTTGACAGCAAAATACCAAACTTGGGAGGAATATCGGCCATGACAACATCCATGACCACGGTTTTAGATGGCAACTTATTTAAGGATACTACCATGTCCTTAATCAAACCTAGACATTTAACTCTTTTGGAATCAAAAGAATACAGATCTTTATAAGGCCTGGTAATCTCAAGCCCCGGACTTTCCACCACCCCCTTTGGCATCAAATTGTGTGAAGCACCCGAATCTAACATATCATTGTGTAATACCATGTCATGTACATTTAAACTCATGCAAAAGGGTGGTACTTCCTCATCTTCACTATCCACGCTATCAATTTTAGATCCCAAGATTAATCTAGGATTGTCTTCTGTCAGTTCCAAAATATATGGGTGAGCTTCTCCCTGTCAGTAGTGC
Organism: Pseudotsuga menziesii; assembly: GCA_001517045.1. Classification (NCBI taxonomy): domain Eukaryota; kingdom Viridiplantae; phylum Streptophyta; class Pinopsida; order Pinales; family Pinaceae; genus Pseudotsuga; species Pseudotsuga menziesii. The sequence continues at coordinate 620,257 of LPNX010977231.1, forward strand.
TTATGTACTCCTGATTTCTTAGCAGTTCATTAAAAGGAATTGAAATCTTTAACTTAGAAAGCTCATTTTGTAAATTAAAAAATGGAAGAAATTTTATCCAACTCCACAAGTGTTGTTTGTTTAGGCTCCTTTATTTCTCAGTCCCATTTCCAATTTCTTTATCTACTACAGGCTCTTTTTGTTTTTCATGTCTTTTTCTGTGTTGACCTGACTGCTGGAAGGCTTATTTGGATTTAACCCTCCTTTATTTACAACAACATCTCTACCCCTCAATTTGATTTTTCTAACATCATCTATGGTGTGCATATACCCCTTATGGTATTGTTCCAAGTCCCCCTTTAAAATATTCTCATCCTCTGGTGCAAACATGTTGTGTTCCTCTTCAGTCAAATAGATTTCAGAATCCAGGTCACCTAAATGATGAATATGGTCTTCTACAACTTATGTACCATCATTATCATCCACATAGTTTTCAGGTAATGGTGCTCTTATCGGTTGTTCTTCTTGTTTCCTTGGATTCCTCAAGTCTCTTTGTCTATTATGTGGGGGTGGGGGAGGAATGGCCCTTCTAAAGTTGGGGTTTCTAATCTAGGGTTCGTTCTATTCCCAATTTGCTGAATTAGCTTCCACACTTAACCGGTCCATTAATTTTTCCATTGTTTTTAGCATCATTTCGAATTTTACATCACTGGAAGAAGAAGAAGAAGAGGTGGGGTGTATTTATTCTCTACCTTTCCTCTTGTCAACCTCTGCTCTTCGTTTTATCTTCCCACATGCCATCATATAGGCCTCTACTTCTCAGGAATCTGTGAACATGGCGGGGAGACTAGCTGATTTCCTTTCTCTCAATAATAAGGAAAAATCATTGTCGAAAGCCTCAGCATAATGGAGTTTAGCATCACCAGGTGAATGATTGATATCATTAGGTATTGAATTGTAAACCCTCATGAACCTACTGGAGAACTCATGGACTTACTCAAAACCCCCCTTCCTGATTTTATTGTACTGGGACAGGACTTGTAATGGGCTCTGCTTATCATCCCACCTTTCTAGAAACATTGTTTGAAAGCCTGCAAAGTTTGGGATAGACCTAGCAGGTATATATTTATACCATTTCTTGGCTTCCCCAGAAAAACTTTGTGCAAATAGCCTCATCTTAACATCTTCATGATCCACTTCCTCCAGATCTATGAAATCATCAAACTTACCTACATGGTATTTTACAGAAACATTCCCCTCCCCATCATATAGTGAAATTATTTGGGCATAGTTTAACAGAAGGTCGTGCAAAATGACAGGTAGGGCCAATGGGGAAAACCTGGTAGCTGCCATTGGTGTAGGTTGATTAGGAGAAAGTGGGGGATTGGGAAACTAGACGCTTTGAAAAATAGGGACTGCTTTTTAGGCTTTCGTTGAGGTCTCAAAGTTTTTCCACAAAGAGTTAAAAAGATAGGATTCCAATCTACTAGGGTTAGTCTCAAATTTCTTTAGGTCAGACTCAGACTTTGATTTGGTTAGTAATATTTCAACACTATTTCCCCATTAAAATTCTTCTATAATATGCAAATCTTGAGACGATGATGTATCAAACAGAGAAATATTCATGTTTTCTTTATTTCTGTTTCTAAGTATTATTTCTGGATTTTCCACACTTTGCAAATTTTCAGTATTAGGATTACATCTCGTATGTATTCTTCTGAAATCCAGGATGTCTCACATAAGACTGCTCAAATGAATGTGGAGTTGTCAGGGCAATGTACAGCCTTCTTGTGAATGTAGAAATTTATGTTTTCCTGTATAAATCTCTTTCTTCAAACTTTGCAATCCTTGTCATTCTCCTAGGGATGATCTTCAACCTTGTTCCCTGGCAACGGCGCCAATTTGTTAGCACTAGAATTGAACCCAAGGTTATGAAAGGCTCGTTCCCAAGTAACAGAAGAACCCCTTTTGAAGAGAGAACTGGCTTTCTGCCCTTCCGAGAGGGATCTCTCACCAAATATTAACAATGTCAGATATGTGCAAGTGAAAATATGAATTGTTTGTAAGATTGGTTGAAACAAAACATAGGACCATTGGGCGATAGAGTCAATATGTGCAAATGGAGATAACAGAACTTATGCAAGTGATTTAACACAGAGGCAAGATAGCTATTTGCTCATAGTCAAATTATAATTGTCTGGTGGAAAAGAAGAACAAAAACAAACCATCAACACAGAGCATTAAAGAATGAATTTTGTATTAAATTTAGAAGAAATATTCAATGGATATCTGAAACAACAGACAGAGAATAACATGTATGAATTCTAAACTATTATACACTTATTTCAAACATGAAAGAAAACATAATGGGGGAGATAAACTAGAAAATGTTCACATGAGAAAGAAAATAATAGACTGTAACATGAAACAACACATGAATCCCTGTGAAAACACCAACTGTGGCTCTGTAACTTTATTAAAAGGTTCTTGAAATCATACAATGTAACAATTACATTAGTTCCAACCCTTTCTCCTCCCTCGGGAGGTACATTTATAGTGTTTCAGTCTCCAAAATTGACATCGGAGACAAAATCTGTTACAAAACGAAGGACCTCTCCTAACAAACTCGAACGTGGCATATTTGCCATGATTTACATAAAAAAAAAAAAATGCGGACTACTGGAAGAAAATATGCATAAAAGTATTTTTGTATTTTTCGGCTGGTAGCAGTTGTACAAAGTCCCGAAGAGGAAAATTTCCAAATGGGCATGTCTTGGAGAAAAACTCTCACATTGTCATCCATGTTGTCTTTATGGCTGCATCCAAAAATTCGTGTACCCGTATTGTTGAATTCACTTCCATTGATCGGGCCAAGCAAGGTTGCAACAACCATGTCATGCACTTGTACTTTGAGCTCCATAGTTTCTGTGTATGAGATGTCGGGTACTGAGGCATAGGTGGATTTAAAATCAAACAGTAATTCAAATTCCTCGGCCAATTTATCAAAGACTGTCGTACCTAACAAGGATTTTTGCATGTCTTGGACCTTGTTGTTGTTTGATCTGCAACTAACCAACTGCTCCAAATAATCATCCTGAGACAATAAAGGTCCCTTTTTTCCCAGAAGAAAGGGACTCCTCTATCCACCAGTGGCTTAAACAACTTGATCACCTCCTTGAATTGGTGGTCTATAATGTCAATTTTGGCCAATCCAGTGTCTAGCATCCTATGTTTAGCGATCACTTTTCTAGCCCTAGAAATAATAGCAACTCGGTTTTGGATACCATACTTGATGACTAGATCATCTGATAAGGAGCTTAGCAATTCAATATCATTTTTAGCCACCTCTGCTGATCTTTTATTCACTTCTCCCTCTACTATAGAAACCTTTTTCTTGGCTTCTGTCAAATCATTCTCCTGACTTGAGACGTAGTCTAAGAAACGTCTGAACTTGTTGGCTTCTGCAATGATTTGGTCCAAAACCAAATGCCTAGCACCCTGCAAGGCCATATTACCAACCACCTACTTGCTTAATTTGGCATTTTGTTGTGTCGATTCTTGACATTTCTTATCTATCTCTTTTCTCCTTTGTTCCCCTTTTCCTTTTTCCTTCTCTAAATCCTCGATGTGTTGTTTCAGCTTTGTAAGCTCGGTATCTTTCAAGCCTATTTGGGACATTGCTTCAGAAAGAGAACTGGTATCTACCTCTCTAGCTATATTTACTAATTGAATTGCAACCTCTATTCATTTTTCTTAAAGCTCTTTTTCCTTCGCTGCCATCTTAGCCTTTAATTATTTTTCACTCTCCTTCAGAAGCTTGATATCCACTTCCCATTGCTTTTCTTTCTCCTCAAGTTTCAACAGCTTGGCCTTGCAATCTGTAAGCTTAGTGTTTAATGTTTCTTTCTCTTTTTCAAATTCAGCCAACTCAGTTGTCTAAATGTGCTAGGTGGAAGGCATTTTCAACTTATTTTTAAGTACCTAGATCTCTTTTTCTTTCTCATCCAACAATCTTTGGGTTAAGGCTCTCTTATCTGTCTGTTCATCTATATGTACTGCTTCATTCTGTAAATTGGTAATTTGGACCTTAAGGGCCTTGTTTTCAACTCTCACCTTCCTCAAGAGGTCTTGAGTTTTTTCTTTGCTCAACTCTAGCTTGGACATCTGTAATTGTTGGCTGCTTTGGGCAGACCCGGGTTTACTATATTCAACCAACAACACCCCTATCTCACTGACCCTTTCGGCGATAGACCACAAAGCAGCCTGAAGTCTCACCCGAAGTGACTCTAATGGGTTGGCCAAGGACTCAAGTGTCTTGGACCAGGTTCTGTGGCGATCCTACTAGTGGCTCGCAGTTCCCCTAACTGCGAGGTCTCCTTCTCTGTGCATCGCGTGATCTCCTGCTCGCGTCGCGTAATCTCCTCGTCTCGCAGCTCTTCTAACTACGAGATATTCCTTTACACCGTCGCACAGTCCTATTCTGCGGTGCGCACTTTCCCTGACTCGCGATATCTCCAACCTTATCGCATCGCCGTGCATCATGCGACACGCAGCTCCTGCCCAACGCTAAGTCCTTAACCTGCGGTATCTCGCACCGCAGCTCCTCTGCCGATGCGGTATCACCTCTCTGTGATGCCCTACCTCCGCGGCTAAGTGCACTTAGCATTGCTCGTGTCGATGTGCAAGACTTAACATACAAGGCTATTCGATACTGCAATAGTGACTGTATCACGCAAAGCATAAATGAACCATACACAACATGGCAAAGACTTTAACTTATGTTTATCCTTCTAAATTGCCGCGAACTAATTAACACATTCATTTGTTAAACTGTAGACAAAGTCCATGAACTGACTGAGAAATGCATAAGTAAACATAACACATAAACCAATCGCATAACACTTGATTTTAACGTGGTTCACCTCCAGGATGGAAGTTACGTCCACAGAACTGTGTTTTTATTATAGCTCAGGGGAAGGTAAAACACAGTTCTGCTGCACCGCATATGCAGCTCAAGATATTCTCTCTTAGATCTCTTTTCTCTTCTATATTGCTCTCTTACAATATACTCTTCCCTCTCTGTCGATCCCCGCAGATCATTACATGCATATTCTATAAGCCAGCCACTGGTTACCGTAAGATTGCTACCGCTAATAACAGAACCAGAGCTAGGCTTTTACAACAGTCTAATGTTCTGCCACAACACTACTAATAACTGAATGAATCAACTAACTAACCAACCAACCCTTTTACAATACAAAATATATCCCTTTATAGGTAGCCCGAAGGTCTCGCTATTACAACATTGTGGGCCTGTCCCAACAGTAACCCAAACCCTAACTAGTGACAGTTGGCCATATCTGTACTTGAAGTAGCCGCTTTCCGTCACACCACAGCTCTCTGCAGTCTTCCATGATTCCCGGCACTGATCATGGGTACTATGCACCGCTTCGCTTTTATGTCCTTCGTCTTCAATGCTTCAGCCTCATTGCTCCTTCTCCTTTATGAGGGTTGTTGAGCCCTCTTGTCTTCCGTCGCTGCCTTCAATGCAGTGGTTGAGCTCTCTCTTCTCGGCCATTCAGGTACCATTGCCTTTCTTGACTTTTCTATCTTAAAATTCATGGTTTCCGGCTCTGGTCTCCAGCTAGAAATGTGCTACGGCGTCGTAGCTCTGTCTTATCTTCTTTCCGCCAAAACTAGCAACTTCTTCTGTAGCTGCAGGACCCTGATCCAACAGTAATGTGGCCTTAATCAATCTACTATTCAATATGTCCTAGTCTCTCTTTTAAGATGTATTATATTAGTAGTGGGAACCTTTGTGAGGTTCACATTAACCTCTGACACCTTGTTGCCTATTGTTAAGGCCATGTTGAGGGCGTTTGTAGCATGATCCCTTACAGTCTTCAATGCCACATTTGGGTAGGGAAATTGTACTACTTCATCATACAGCTTCAATGTCTCATTAAAATTTCTATTAGCCCTTTCTCTTTAAGAGTCTAGCCAATCTTCTTTAGAGGCATGCCTGTTTGGAGTCTTCCCATCAAACACATACTCTTGGATCTCTAACTTGGTTGTTTCTGGATCTTCTTGTTTATGTTTTTCTTTCACATTTTTCTTCTTCATTTGTCCCCTCATACTACTTCTCTTAACCTAAACCAACTGTTGTCCTTGTTCAACTTTCTGATTTTTGGGCATGCTGGTAGTATCTACCTCATCAGTCTCCATGGGTTCTATAAGTCCTCTTTTTATTGAACTTCTTTAATAACTGACCAATGATGAAACATTCCTAGCCATTGCAACTACTTTGGACAGGTCCATTTGGGGAGAATCATCCCCTGGCAGGGGTGAGATAGAGGCTTGTCCTATGCTGGTATCCATTATGATAGAGTTGGGGAAATCATCCCAATTGACCGCTTCTCTAAGCTCGATTATTTTAGTGTGCTCAAAAGGCTTACTCTTGTGAGATTTTCTCCTTTTGGAAATTACTTGATGTGGGTCATAGTTTATATCATGTTCCAGAGATAATCCCATGCATTTGAGTAAGTTACCAACCAATGGCAGGGTGGCTCTTCTTTTGACCGTGTATGGCCCTACCTCCCAGGGGAAAGAAATGCTTGAGCCCCTCTTAGCGTTCAAAAAATGTTCTTCTTCAACAGTGAGTCTTTTCCTGATTAATTCCAAGGAGAAAACTTGGGTAGTCAAGAAGGTTGGAAGGACTTAAGGCTGATGCACAAAACCATATATCCTTATGACTGTTCCAAATTCTTCCATGAACGAGTCTCCTATCCTCTTACTAGGATACAGCTGCACTATTTGCCTCATCTCAAGAAATACCCTGGGAAACCTTTCTTGAAAGAAAAGGTTATATATTTCTGCTATCAAAACATTCATGAATTTACAGTAGTCCTTGGTCATGTCATCAGTGATCTCTAACTCAGGCACCTGTAAATCATCTTCATTATAAGATAGGAACATTCTCAACAAAAAGGATTGGAATCTCAACACTTTGGTATCATGTAAATTAGCTAAGTGATAAAAAATGTTCTCAGCTAGAAATTCATCAAATTTAAGACAACGGGACTAAAAGGATTTTGTTGGAAGTTCAGGTTCGACAGGACAGGTACATAGAACAAACAGTAGACTTAACAACGACTATGTGATATAACCATTGATATCTAGACCTAGGAATTGACTGGCTATGGTCACGCACCATTGGGTTTCTTCGTTAAATTTATTTAGGTCAATGGGGTAAGACAGACTGATAACTTACGCATTAGGTTTCAAACAAGACTTCAGGAAAGCATCTCTATTTTCTATAGTAGACTCTCAGAAGAACTGTACGATACCCTCTTCTCCGTATTTTTGGGATATGTGGACAAATTCGTTTGGGATGTGGAGGGTTTTACAGATGACATGAGCCTGGACAGAGCAGAGGATTTTGGAATTGGACCTATTCATGATGACTCCTTCGGTGGCACAAAAATTGTATGCACACCACTCAACAAACTTAGGGAAATGGTGGGTCTGGTTAATAGAGAAAAAATGAAAAAAGAATTTAAAAACACCACAGGTATCGTTACCCTGGTCCTTAAGGACTTCCAACTTACCCTTAGCAGTTTCAATTGTTTCACCCAATAGAATGGTATCAAATATCTCGGCATTCTCATCCACTAGACTTTCTTCTTCCCTCCGACCTATAACCCTTGATTCTGTATTATCCCCTGCATCTACCACTTCTATTTCTCCTACTTTTTCCATTTTCAATAGCACTGGGGGAGTATCAGGGTGCCTACCTTGTTTCCTTAGAACAGTTTTTCGATCTGTCGATGCTGGAACTTTGTACACAGTCGGGATGTTCGTCAATATCGAGGTTTTGGAAAAGGCAAACCTTCCTAATTCCACATATACATGTTTATAATTTTCTACGCCACATAGTCTTTGTGCTTCTCCACACAATCTGCAATGTAGATCCTTTCTCTTTGTGATCTGATCCTTTGATATGTAAGGTCATTGTGTTGAAGTTTCCATAATACCAGTATGTGTAGCTTAATTTGGGAAAATAGACCTCCACCGTCGATCTCCAAATTACCTTCATCGGGACCATCCACACCTGAGAACTTTAACATTCCACCAAATATTCCTCCCTTGATCGAGTGTGCAACTCTCGATTGTGGAATGTTTCTTCTCCATCGATCAAGATAGCCCTCTCTTTGCAACCATCGATTAGGGTGGGCTCTACAATTTTTTGTGAATTAAAATATTGACCCCTTCTATGCTAGTTGAGATCATGAAATGCACCAGGATCATAGATCTGTCTTTGCTTTCATCTCATCCCTCTGATTCTTTCCCCCTTTAGCTTATTTCGCAATTTGTAAAAGCTTCTGCGGCCGAGCATGTCTGCTACGCGGAATTCTCCAGCGTCATTGATCTATCCTTAGATTAATCTCAACCTTCCATTATGGATCCCATTTAACACACTTCGCAAACCCAACGACCTATTTTTCCTGGCATATCTAACCCACGAAATGCCCTTTCACCATTGATCTTTATCTTTCAGAAGCGGAGACGTTGATTTACGCCACTCTTTACCCCATTCCTGCAGTTGCTCATTCCAAATATAGAATGCTCCGCCACAAATGCATTTTGCACTCCTATTAAATCTAAGGGTGCCTTCCCAACATTTTTCAATCAGGTCTTTTCCCCCAAAACCTTCTATAGTCCAAAATTTAAAATATGGTGCTAACAAAAGGTACGTCGTTTAAAATTTTGAGTAGAAATATATATTTGTATCATTCACAATGACAACAAAAGGAAGTGGGGAAAATCACACTCCACTTAAAACCCCATAGGATTCATCCTCGACATACGATGAAATTGAAGGCATATCTTCTAGAGTATCCAAGTTGGAAGATATGATTAAAGGTGTTAAAGCTGATTTTACCACACATGGTTGATCACACATTTATGGCCTTCCCTATCCCTCTGCAGACTCTTTGGACCCCATGGACCAATATTGTACCTTTTATGTTTCCAATTTCATCCCTAAATACTCGTGTTATTTTCTATACGTGACTTTAAACCCCTTTCTCGCGTATATATGCGGATATTGACCTCAAACCTGCGTACATCGGGATGTGTGCATAAGTCCAAATATTTTTGGAGTTTTGCTTGATGTGTGTCTAAAAAACTTGTCTCTTGGCCTTCCAAATTCCTTGATCTTTCTCGAATTTCACCCTCCATTACCCCTTTGGAGTACTATATAAGGAACCTCTTGGATGCATTGAAGCAGAGGAATTGAAGAGCAAGAAAACTATAGTCCATTGTTGTCGTAGCTTGCTTATACTTGAGTCTGCATTCCTTGGTCCATTTGGAGAACTTTGTGTTCTTCCCAAGATTTCCTTTTCTTGTGAGCTTGCTATTGAGAGATGGAGGATTGAGGTGGTGGAGGCCCAGGTGGAGGACTCAGTTTCTCCGGTTCGCAGACATGCCGACAGAGGTTTTCACTTGTGTAATATCTGATTTTATTAATAGAAATATCTTTTCCTGTCCAATGATGTGCATTTAAATGAATATTGAACCCATGGATGTGTTTAATTTCTTATACATTATTGATTATATATACTAGAGTATATCTAACACCATATTATATAGCATGCTTGTCTTGTTTGTTGTTGTTGAGAGTAAATTGCTAACACAAACGGGACTGGAAAAAGCTCAACGGGGATCTACTTCAACCGTCTCGAATAAGGTATGATTTGAGATCCTTTAGTGTTAGATGGTTTATTTCTCTTGCATATTGGGAATGGATTGATTTTTGTGGTTTCTTTGTCTGTTGTGGTACGCCCCAAGCCATAAGAAGTTTCTCTCCATAACAGAATTGGTGACTCCACTGGGGAGGTTCCTAGTTGTTTTTCTTTGGGGGTTTTCGACATTCAATGTGCTTGAATTGCTCTGATTTCTTTGTTTCTGTGTCGGGTCTGGGGGCATGTTTTCCCAGTAGTGTCCTGTAGGAGTAAATTTTGTCTCAGCTTGTCTATTTACCTTATTTTTCTCTCTTTTTCTTCCTATACGTGGGTTTTGCTTTCACAGTCGCATGTACACACGGTTTTTCCTAGAATAGTCGCGTATGTAAGCAGGTTTACTGAGAACAGTCATGTGTGCCTTGATTTTTTGCTTTATCGGGAGGATTAAGTGTTGTTGGGTGAGTTTGGATGATTGTTGAGTCTTCTTGGATGCTTTTGGATTTTGTATCTACCCTCTATTTCTGACCAAAGACTCTTTTTAATTTGATTTTTAAAAATGTTCTTGTCATTCATTTTCAACTTTTTGTTTTGAGATTAGTGAATTAGGTCTCTTTTACCTTGGTGCTTTGCTTGGTTGTTGTTTGTGAGTGGTTGCAGAACCTAAGGGTGGTAGAGTCATATTTTTGCTTTTTATCTCATTTAATTCAAAAATACAAAAATATTTTGCTTTTTGCATTGTTTGCATTTTGCATTAGCATGGCACTTGCATTAGGTTTTCTTGGTGAATCTTAGTCAGATTTTCATATAGGAATGATTTCATATACATTTGAAGGAAAAAAATTTCACTTCACGTAGTAGCATACCCTATTTTTCATTCGACACAGTGCATTTGCATTGATTGTTAGGTGTGCATTTTACTTCTTGTTGCGTCATAACTTCATTAGTTGCACATCCATTTACCCTTTGAGTAATAAATCCAATTAAAATCAACACATAATAAAATGAATTACACTCTTTTCTTTCTAGGGTGCATCAACAAGATTAGGTTTTAGGGTCTTGGAATAGTTCATTGTAAGTTAATTCTCCAAGACCACTAAACAAAACAATTAGGTGTCTGTCCAGGTGAGATTTTGAAACCCTTGGTATAATTAGTGTTTCTCAGCATCCTCCTCTTACAAGGGAGTTAAGCATGAGGCAGTGTGAGCAATTATGACTGGGATGACCCCTGATTGTGATTGATTAGTGCCAAAGATATTTCCAGGATTGTATTCGTATCTAGGGGCCTTTGAGGTATTGTTCAGTGCACCCCTGGGGTACCAGTTGTGCTTTCAGGATTCAGGATTTTTTAGCGTTCCCATACGGTCAATCCCTCCTGCGAATGTCTACCTGAGCATTGATTATATTGAGGTGACCTTAGTTTCCTTACCTAGGTTATCGAGGGGGTATTTGCAGAGGTTATTATGCAGGTTTCCTAGCTAGGTAGGGGTCGGACAGCATAGTCCCTATATGCGTTGAAGCTGAGGGCCACTGTAATTGGTTACGAACCTCTGCTTGTTGAGTATGGGAGTCTCAAGCCTCTCCTAGGAGAGACATACCTGCTTCATTTGGGAGCTCACATATCCTACTCTTGGTTTTCTTGTGATTTGGCTTTACATTTTTAGGTGTATGCTCTATGCATGCTAGTTTGCCTAGGGTTTTCATAATTAGATTGAGTATTTTATTTTTTGAGTCATTGTGGATTTGGGAATGGAACCTCATAGTTCTTGTCGTTTAGCAGGAATTCCACCTTCAACATCTCCTCCTCCTTTGGGAGAGGAAACTAGACAGTTCGGGTGGATTACTTCTCACTTTTATTCACACACCATGGGAGATCATGAGGATGAGATTCCAGAGATTTCCTCTCCACCTCATGAGGTTGGAGAGGAAGATCCTACTAGCACATATCATCCACCACATGAATAGCCTTCATGATCTGGTTATGATCCCTCATTCACAGGTCGCCGGTATTGGTTTCCGGGCGACGAGACTCACTATGAACCCACCAGGACTAGTAATCTTAGATATGGCATGCCTAATATCCCTTATCCCGATCCAGCATATCATGGCAAGTCAAAAGTTGACCCTAGCACTACACCTGGGGGCACTCCCATTCATTTCCATGTGGAGAGGTTTGGGGGAACTAGTCACCTTGCACCTTCCATCCCTGTGGTGGAGGCATCTTCACATGCTCATCCTAGGCCTAGTGTTAGTAACCCTATTCAAATACTAGAACTGAGACATGTGAACATTGGGAACACCACTTACATTCCTTCACATGTCCCATCGTCTTCGAACCCTGTTTCTTCAAATGCGTTTTTAACGACCCATCCTCCCCCTAATTCACGTGGGCCTTCAGGCTGAAATATTGCTACTAGCCATGTTCATTCTGCGACTACTAACACAGTAGTATCACAGAGCTGAGTACCTCCTATTGTGTCAGTAGTTCATGTACATGTTTCTGTATTGTCTCATGTTCTAGCTCATGGAGCTCCCCATATACCTAACTATGGACCATCCCATGGAACACCTTATGGAGCTTCCCATGGACATTCTTATGAACCACAGTATGGACAAAACTATCAACCGTATGGGTGCGGGTATCAATAACCTACTTACTCTTCTAATTATGGCTTTATAGCACCTCATAATCAAGGTACTCCACATCACAATGCTTCCATGCAGCCCTTCATGGGTCAAATGGGAGGAGGTTATTATGGCCAAGGCCATGGTATTTATATCAATCGACCTTACATGAATCAACACTACCAAGGAGTGTGGCATCGACCGGCTCAACCTAGGCTCCCTTTCTTTGTGACATTGAACTTACCTGACTTGTCGAGATTGATGAATGATCATGTGTCTCATAATCCGGCATGGTCGGAAGTCCCTACCACTTTTCCTTCGGACATTCCCAAGTTCGAAGGTAAGGCTGGTGAAGATCCTGGTGAGCATGTCACCACTTTCCAACTTTTGTGCTCTTCCAATTCCTTACATGATGATTCTATCCATTTGAAGTTATTTCAATGCACCCTCATGGGTCTTGTGGCGAAATGGAATATAGAGTTATCGGGGGGGCTTATGCTACATTTGATGACCTTGCCATGACTTTTCTTAATCATTTCCATATACCCGTACATTACAACGTCGGTACTGAACTCTTGTTGACCTTCAAGCAAGACAAAGCCACACACATTTCAGATCATATTCAAGAGTGGCGTAGACAGAAATGATTAATTAAATCCTTTATACCACCAGAGTTTCTTCTTGAATGGTTCCTCAAGTCATTGTTACCTTACATCGTGAAGGATGTTTCTACATCCGGAGTTCAAAATGAGGAACAATATATCTTTAGGGCTCAAGAGTTGGATTTGATCAAACCTGGGCTCAAGACTTTTGTATGAGATTATACAAAATGCTCCAAGATCCAATTTTGACCCCAAGACCAAACCTAGGCCACATGCCGATGGTATTGTTGGCTCTACAAGTACCAAACCTATGGACTCGATTACGAAACAAGTGAGCCAATTATTGATTAACCAGCCTGCATTGGGACAAGCTACGGCTTCCTCTAAACCTACCCAATCGGCAAGTGTACTCTCCGTGCAAACGTTGAACCCGAAAGGAAACCAGCAGCCTAGAAGGAATAAGAAAAAAGGAAAAAATAATCGTAAGGGTGGGAATAAAAATGAAAAATGCTAATAATAATGACAAGAACACTAATAATGGTGGGGGGGACAAGCATCCTAAACATAAGGTGAAGTTTCCTTGTAAGTTGTGTAAGGACGATCACCTCACTCACTTGTGCCCTCATATGGAGGATGCCTCTAAGTTCATAGCACAGGGCCCAGCTATGTTTACTAATCCTTTACCCAATCAAAATATGAACTCGACGACCGTTGATCCTAGTTGTACATCTGGTGGAAATAAAAACCCACCGGAGGCCACTAGTGGTCACGGTTGCATCATCATGGTGAGAGTTTCCAAAGTTGTCACTCGTGCTAAAGATTATGGTTCGTCACAACCAAGCCTTGGGAAAGAACCTTCCCCACCTAAGAGACCTTTGTGAATCAAAAATCCTACGGATAAACCTAAAGCTCCACCTCGCATTCCTAAGGGATTCTTAAAGTGTTCGGGGCACAATCCTAATGTTTGATCCGCCCAAAACTATTCAGTTGTCGAGGATTTTGGCCAAACTCCTTGTGCAATGTTTGCATTAGAAGTACTTCATACTTGTCCTCCAGAGAGGAAGGCCTTGTTGTCTGCTCTTGGGGTTAGTGACAATAGATCTTCTTCCATTATTAAATTTGAAACCATGGGAGTACATCCTCGCTTGCCTTACTACATGTATCGTTTGATTCATGTAGAGTGTCTCAACAACACCATCATGCACAATGTTATTGATGAAGGTGTTGTTGCTTCTATGATGTCTTTGTCTTGTTGGAAGGGCTTAGGTTCTCCCACGTTGTCTCAATATTCCAACATGTCGATCGCTTTCGATGGTATATCATTTCAGCAGCATGGTATACTTCCTTCTCTAAAGGTCCAATTGGGAGGGAAGACCATCGCGATCAAGGTCAAGGTGGTTGATGCGCCCCTTGACTACAATATTTTGCTGGGTAGGAATTGGATGTACAATATGTAATTCATAGCTTCTTCCCTATTTTGAGTGGTATGCTTTCCGTTTAATGTGAATATTGTTACTATTGATCAAAATTCATTCCATAATCCAAGTGTCAATGCATCATCGGGAGCCTCTATCCCGATTATTGATCATTCTCAGCCGGCAACCGAGAATGTGGGTGTGGGTATTTATCCTTCTCTTATGGGAACCTTTAGTTCTCCCGCACCCATTCTTATGATTGATCTAGTCTTGGTGGGGCTTCATCCTCGTCGAATTCAATATATTTTCACACTACTCATATGGAAGATCCTTGGATTCTTCCTTCACCGAGTACTTCGAGTGTGCATGTCGAATAGATGTGGCGTTGCCTGCAACAATGGTGGCGTATCAAGTGAATCCTAATCATGTTGCAGAGCCTAGTCCTTCCTCTTCATGGATGGAGGAGGAGGACCCTTCTGTGTTTCTTGCATGGGCACTAGAGTCGTCTCACTCTCATGGCTGCCTTGATGATGTTTTTCCATTAGATGAAGCTATTCTTCAGGCCGTGTCTGGGATTGAGAAACCTTGGGAAGAGTTCCATCCTCGATCATATTTCCTTCCTAAGCTCGATCGTTTGGAGTGTGATGACTTTAGGGATATTCTTAGTGAGAAAATTGGTAGCCCCATGGTCCCATTAAGCTCTCCTAGTCAGATGGTTGATGGGAACATGGCTAACTTGTCACCAACGATTCCTATCAATATTTCTCGTGATCCTCGTAAGGTTGAGAATGTATACATTGGGGCGGGTTGTTCCCCTAATGAGATTAAAGAGTATACCAAGCTGTTTAAGGAGTTTCGTGACATTTCCGCTTGGTCATACAAATAAATTCCAGGTATAGACCCTCGTATTGTCAAACATGAAATCAAGGCCTATCTGGATGCAAAATCAGTTCAACAGCGTTTGCGTGCCGTGAATCCTAGAAAAGCACATGCCATTAAAGCTGAGATAGAGAAACTGCTTAAAGCTGGTTTTATCTATCATGTTCCCTTGACTGAGTGGGTTTCAAATCCCGTT
Source organism: Pseudotsuga menziesii (assembly GCA_001517045.1). Taxonomy (NCBI): domain Eukaryota; kingdom Viridiplantae; phylum Streptophyta; class Pinopsida; order Pinales; family Pinaceae; genus Pseudotsuga; species Pseudotsuga menziesii. The sequence goes on from LPNX010977231.1 coordinate 635,693, forward strand.
CCAGTGGATAAGAAGCAGGGAGAAATTTGGATATGCATTGATTTCTATGACTTAACTCGAGCATGTCCTAAGGATAATTTCCCCACACCATTTATTGACCAAATTTTGGATGAGTGTGAGGGAAGTGAAGTATTTTATTTTATGGATGGCTTTTGTGGATATAATCAGATACAAATTAAGCCTAAAGATCAACACAAGACCGCATTTATTTTTCCTTAGGGTACTTTTGCATATCGAAAGATGCCCTTCGGCCTTAAAAACATCGGGGCTACATTTCAGTGGGCCATGACCTTAATATTTCACGATATTAAAATGATTATCGTAGTATATTTGGATGATCTCGCTACTCCCTCTCGTTTGAGAGTGCATCATCCTTATCATTTGAGATTAGTGTTCGAAATATGTCGTCATTATAAAGTTCGTTTAAATCCTCATAAGTGCATCTTTTGTGTGACAGTTGGTTTTTTACTAGGATTCATCATATCCAAGGAGGGTATTAGAGTTGATCCCTTAAAGGTTGAGGCAATACTTCAATTGTATCCCCCACATAATATTTGACACCTTCAATGTTTACAAGGTATGGTGAAATTCTTGCGAAGGTTCGTGGTTAATTTTTCCAACTTGACTAAAGTCTTTATGCGTCTTTTGAAGAAGGACACCCCTTTTTACTGGGATGAGCGAGCCTGGGATTCTTTTGATGCTCTTAAGCCAGCCTTAGCAATGACCCCTGTGCTTATTCCACAAGACTATAGTCGTGACTTCTTGATTTATGTGGTCGCGTCTCAGGAGATGGTTGGTATGGTTTTGGTTCAAGAGGATGAGGAGCTCCATGAGCATGTCATATATTATTTGATTTGAAACCTTATTGATGCAGAACTTCACTATTCCCATGTGGAGAAGCTAGCCTTAGCCACCGTTCATGTAGTTCAGCATTTGAGACATTACATTCTCCTTCGCCAAGATTTGGTCGTAGCTCATATCAATCCATTTCAGTTCATCCTCACTAGAAGGATGATTAGGGGAAAATATAATAAATAGGATTTTGCAAGAGTTTGAACTTGAATTCCTTTCGGCGAAATCAAAGAAATCATTAATCTTTGTGGGGATTATATCCAATTTTCCAAACTTGGAGGAAGAGGAGGTTTATGAGGATTATTTTGTCGATGAACATATATTCCTCATCTCAACTGTGGACCCTTATTACAGGGATATTATCATGTATTTGCAAACATTGAAGGTCCCTACTCACCTCTCATGGGATGAGCGGCGACGATTACGTCATGTAGCTAAGAACTATCTCATAGTGGATAACACTTTATACCACCATGGGGTAGATTCCATTTTACGTCGTTGTTTAACCCGTGATGAGGTTGAAGTTGTGCTTAATGATTGCCACGAAGGGGCATGTGGTGGTCATTTATCTGGGCTTTCTACAGCCCAAAAAATCTTGAGAGCGGGCTATTTTTTGTCGTCTATCTTCAAAGATTGCATTAAGGCAGTCAATAAGCGCCACCCTTTCCAGGTGTTTACACGTAATATGTGATCGCGTCCAACCCCATTGCATCCAATTATCACCGTCGGTCCCTTCACCAAGTGGGGGCTTGATTTTATGGATTGCAACCCAGCTTCGGCTGGAGGGCATCATCATATTATTGTGGTTGTCTATTACTTCACGAAATGGGTAGAGGCTATGCCCATAGCTAAATCTAACGGTGAGACAGCCGTGCATTTTGTTTTCAACCAGATTATCACTCAGTTTGACATTCCGAAGAGCTTGTCACACCATAGTAGGCACTTTCAGAACAAAATGATGGCAGAGTTCACTTCCAAGTTAGGATATAAGAAAGAGCACTCCTCTTCTTATTACCCTCAAGTGAATGGACAGGTTGAAGCAGTGAATAAGTCACTTAAGTCTATTCTCCAACAAACCATCACACAAAACAAGAATAATTGGCACAACATGTTATATCCTGTTTTGTGGGCTTATAGAACAACGGTTAAGACTACCACCAATTTTTCTCCCTATCAGCTTGTGCATGGGGTGGAGTCGGTATTGCCGGTTGAATGCGAAATTCCTTCTCTGAAGCTAGCTGTGGAGATTTTACTAGACACTTCCGCATTGGAAGAATGTTTGGTCCACTTAGAGTAGCTTAATGAGCAGCGCCAAGATGCCTTAGTGGCTCTAGAGGTTAACAAGCATCGCGTTAAGGTCCTATATGATAATTTTGTCCGTCTGAGGAAGTTTAGTGAAGGTGACTTGGCCCTTTTATGGGATCAAGCTAAGGAACCCTTCGGGGCAGGAAAATTTAATCCCATGTGGCATGGTCCTTAAATGGTTAAACTTGTCTTAGAGAAGGGCGCCTATGAGCTAGTTGATTATGAAGGGACATCCTTGGTAGAGCCTAAGAATCGGATCTATCTCAAAAAATACTATCCATGATCTTCAGCAAGGGCTGGGTTTTGTATATTATTATACAGTTTTGCGTTGCATAGTTAGGTTTTCTTATGGTGATCGGGTTTATTGATTAGATTTCGTTTCTTATCGTAGATGTCGATGGAATCTTATTTTTACATAGGTTCACTGATGGTGCTAGCCGCCACACTCAAAACTCAACTCCAACTGCTTGGGTGATCTATACTCCTACGGGTCAAGTATTGTCTTCAGGAGGCATATGTTTACAGCCTTCCTCAAACAATGTTTCCTAATATAGTGTCGTCATTGAGTTATTGCGTGATGCCATTTCACATGGTGTTCATTCTCTTGAGGTATGTCTTGATTCGTAGTTAGTGGTTTCACAGCTTAATGGCTTGTATCGCATTAGGGATCCGACATTATTACAAAGATTCTTACATGTTAGACTGCTAGAATCAATTTGAGAGTATAACATACATTCATGTTCCAAGAACTTTTAATCAAGTTGTTGACTCATGTGCTAACTATGTGTTAGATTGGCATTTGTTTTACAAACCATAAGCATATCACAAACACATTTTACACACATGTAAATAAAATAAAAATCGATCATCATAAAAGTGTTTTTCATTAAAGTTCAAAAGTGACGTCATAATACATAAGTGTCATATACAAAATTGGGGCTTTCGAGCCACCAAAATATACTACACGGTCATACAAAAATGAATACACTCGAGTCTCTAAGCCTGAGGTGGAGGAGGGTGTTGATCATGATAGCACACTACAGCTCTAGCTAGCTAACGAAATAGTCGAACCCATGCTCGTGGTACTCCAACCACCTGGTGTTGCATGGCCTTAGGCAAGTCCTCGACTTGCGCCATGGGTACTCTATGTGTCAAATGAACAAAGTTTGTGTGGATGCTTTGGAGCATCCGGTCCGCATCCACACCCATAATATCCTCACCTCTTCCCCTCCGTCGATGATGAGAAAAGTCATATGGCCATCGTGGTCCTACATCTGCATATACATGACAGATTGTCACTATGTGTCATCACACCAAAAACATGTATTTTGAGTTAATATATCCAAAAACACACAAAAAATAATAATTAAAAAATTAAAAAATGGGTTTGGGATTCTTTACCTATGTCTCCATAAGCCGATCCTACTATTAGAGACATATCTAGGTCTCCATGGAAGTCTATCCCTGTATAGGGGTAGTCGTCTATGGCGACGATCTGTCTCTGCCACCATGGGAAAAAACTCTATTGGATAGGGGTTAGCCACCCTTCCTCCTCCCAGTCTATGCATTACATTATCCTTGCATTTTTTAGCTGGATCCCGGACTCCATGTGGAGCAATGACTACTCTAGGGCTTAACCCTGGCACCCGCTCAAAGAAAAATGTGCTCGGTATGCTGCCAAACCCAAAGTTCTGCACTCTACCCATCTTGTGGTCATTGAGCTGTTGTTTCATGTTGCTCAACAGTGTAGTACTCCAGTCATATACTGTAGGTCGCATGCACTCTACCGCATAGAACATCATTTCCTGTGAGGCCTAGTGGAGTGAAGCCAAACCTGCAATCCTTCCTAGTGCCAAAAGTATGGCTTTCAGCCCTAGAATCTGAATAGCGTTTGTTAGGATTTTAATCCCAACCTTCTCTATGTCCGGAAAGCACTACACAGCTATGTACTCATCTATGGTCATCCCGCCTCCTGGCCCACGGGATCAAAGGTTCACTGCCTCCCCTCGTCGGGACAAACCTGTGATGAAATATATGTCCTCAACCTCAATGCTGAGAGACATCCCATCTATCTGAAATGTTTCAGACTCTGGATCCCAATAGTCTACCAGCATCTGGAGTGGTCTTGGTTTGGCCCTCACGCTGCCAAGCCACCAAAACTTGTACAAGCCACATGCCCATAATGCTTGTTGAGCCATGAGATTAGCTTGAACAGCTTCATCAACATCACCATGTTCTCTCTCTCTCTCCTACTCTAGTACCATCCTGCAAAAAAACCCAAATTTTTTATCATGATTTGCCCATTAAATCCTTGTTCGCGGCCTTGTACGCGACTCTTTGCAAAATAGGCACGTATGTACGCGGGTTTCAGGGCATTTTCCGCGTATGGTGAGCCCTAGACACAGAAAAAAGCCTGATTTCCGCGTGGGAGGAATCGCCCAAGTTGGGATGGCTCAAGAAATTAAATTAACCATGAAAATTTAAAAAGATTGCATCAAAATGAAAGAGAGGAGCATGAGATTCTACCAGGATCAAACATGGAGGGATTCCGCTGGATGATGCTCCCGGAATTTGCTTCAGAAGTTCTGAGCTCAAATGCACTATGTTGGGTAAAAAATTCAAATGGTATGAAAATTTTTAAATTTTTCACTATTTATAGAAAAAATTTGAAATTTTTACCCACTTTCTATAGTTTTTTACCATTTCTGACCGTTTTGGATCGTTTGAACTAATTTGATGTTGTAGGAACCCATTTTGAGTGCGGTTTGACCATGGCTTTGACCCATTTGTGCTTATTTCAGGTATTATGTCTAAACTAGCATTTTGGTTAGGTTTCACATCCATTTGCACTTTGCATAACCTTATGACTATTTCATCTTAACCTTAGGTACGAACCCATTCCATCTTGTCACGGAACCTCCTTGTTGCTTTTAGAAGTGACATGTTGTGAATGGTAGAGCTTTCCCATACATGGGTACCCTAGTTAGATCATGTTTTTCATTTGGTGCCCATGCCGACATTTCTCCTTTAGGGTGTGGGAGTCCTTTGTATAGTACCGCCATGACTTTGAGCAAGAGCTTCATACTCCTCTTGAAAAGTTATGCTGGTCATTTCCCCGGGACTCCCTTGTATATTTCAAGTTGTAATTGCATTAGCATGAGTTTTTCTTGCCTTATTGAGCTTTACGCTGGCTTCCCTCACTTTGATTATCATCCATATATCCCGAGCTTGTCTCCTGTCTAGCCAATCAAATCCTTTTTATATATCTTTTGCATCTTGATACCCCATTTTTTATCGGGAGGAGGCTTTCCCCCAAGTGTTTCTATCATGCACATGTTTCCTTGCATTGAACATAGGTATGTTCCGCAGCTTGGAACTAGTTTTTTTGTCCCTTGACACTCGTCTCCTCCTAGATTTGTAACTATAAAGCACTTTTATTCTTTTTCAAGCTTTTCAAAATATCTGAAAAAAAGTCCAAAAAAAAATTAAAAAACCAAAAAGTCGAACAGGAAAAGATGTTATCTTTGGCAACAGTCGAATCGTATCGCCTTCGAACAGAGCACTGTATATCACATCCGTTGGTTGGGTTAATAGTTTGACTTTAGGAGTTGTACTCATTTCTCTTAGTTTATCTCCACCGATTGGTTAAGCTTCTAGTCCCCGTGGAGCCTATGTTGATGCCTCCTGTGTCACAGAGATGTCCCAGTTTTGTATATCAAGTCTATGCTACCTGCATTCAGTCACCATTTTCCTTTATGCTCTTGTTCGAAAGAAGTTGAAGCCTGAGTCACCCATTCCTCAGTTGTATTGACTTTGCATGTCGGTCATTTGTAACAAACATAAAACAATAATTAAATAACTAATAATAAACATAATTAACTATAATATTGAAAGGACATGACCTTTCAAGTCACAACTCCCAAGCCTTATTTAAATAGGCGGGTCAATAACCATTATAATCATACATTATCTTATCTATTATCTTTTATCTATACAATCATTAATATATATTTGCCTTATGGCTTATCGGATATTCCACATATTTTGGTAACTATTGTGTGAGCGAAATAATTGTTCTCTTTAGTGGTATCAGAGCCTCGTTGGCTAGATCCCTGCCTTTTTCCATATTTTTGGATTTTAGCCATCACCTAGGTTTCCTTGAATTTTCGGCCTTTTGCCATCTACAAGAAAAGAAAATATATATATATATATTCCGCTGCAAAAATTTAAAGAAAAAAAAATCAAAACCCTCTGCAACCCACGCTGCCACTCCACTCCCCAACCTGCCAAATCCCTCAACTCCCATCCATCCACTCCTCCAGCCGACACACACCATCAACTCCCATCCATCCACTCCTCCAGCCGACACACACCATCCCATCCTCTACTCCCATCCGACATGCCACTCCATCTCCTTCCCTCACATCACTCAGCTCCACATCGTGGCTCCCTCCCCCTCCCGTAACTTCCACCTCCATGTTGTTCTTCGTCCCCAACTCACACGCCATCCTCCTACGCTACCTGCCAAACCTCCACTTCATCATCGCTCCTCTATCTAGCTACATCATCCCTCACAACACTGCATATTGAACCCCCGTCGCTCTCCATTTGTTGCCTCCTCCATCACCCACCACGGTGGGTTCACTCAATGAACCTTTTACATAGCATGATCGTTCGAAGGATATTAAAGAATCTTCCTAATTTCACTAAATATTGGGAAATGCCTCCTAAAATTATATTGTTCAACCCCCCTCCAGATATTCCTTTCCAATTAATAAATCCCCTAGTTTCACCGAATATTGCAGGTATCCATTTTTACCAATTCATTTTCTAAACCCCCTTTATATAGTATTGCCGAATTTGAATCTCAAATGTAGGCAATGATGAATCTAAGGCACACATCATATCTCATCATGCAAAGGAACGAAAACTAGTTCTAGTGTTTGTGCCAACAGAGAAATATGCATGAACTACTACATTTTGAATTGAACACCTCTTTGATCTTTCTCCAATATCACAAAGTTGGTTCACTGCTAATACTTGAGAACTCAAGAAACCAAGACTAATATGAATCCAATCCATGATTTTGAGGTATAAATACAACCCAAATTTTGGAATTTATTCCTTAGCAGTAGTTATGGATGATATGAATCCATCCCGTAATTTAGAGGTATGAATCTAGCCCGTGATTTGAAGGTTATACCTTAAAAAAAACTAATACTGATATGAATCCAACTCATGATTTGGAAGTATGAATTGAGCCAGTGATTTGGAGGTATGAATATGTCCCATGATTTGGAATTTATTCCTCATCCTGCCCAAATAATGTAAGCCCCAATATTTATATTACTGTGTCAATGTAAAGTTCTTAGGATTTTTCAAACCCCCAATATGAATGGACGTGATATGATATTGCATTGCTAGTGAACCCCCAGTGTTACCCACACCCTTCGTCACCTCCCCCAACCAACACATCTGCCACATCCTTCACCCACATCCGCCACCTCCATCCACCTCATCCACCTTGCGACCACTCCTCCACACCACGCTACGCTCCTCCACGCGCGACCTACACACACAAAAAAAAACTAAAAACATTATTGTATAATATAATATATATAATTATTATAGATTATATTATATTATTTCAAATTGTTATTATATAGTAATAAAAACATTATTATATAATAATTGATCTTTTTTTAAACTATATACAAATATTATATAGTTTATATATAAAATAATAATAATAATATTAATTAAATCAATTAATATTTATTATTAAAAAAAAGACAGTATCAAAAAAAGAGAGAGAGAAGACTATATATCGTTGAAGAAACCAAAATCCAAGGAAGACTCGTCAAGAAATCGATAGCCATATATCATTAAAGAAATCAGAGACCATGGAAGTTGGTCTGCAAGCACAAATAGAGAAATTAGAAGCCAAATTAAAGTGCTATAGAAGAGACAATGAAGAATTACGGGACATAAATACGAAATCGGAAATGTTGATTAAATTACATAAGATGCAAAAAGAGCGCAAGGAACAAATAATTTTCGACCAAAACAATCATATAGAAAAATTGTCGGCCCAAATTAAGAAATTAGAAGACGAAAGTGATTTCAATCAGAGACTAAAAAATCAAGATATAAAGAAAGAAATAAGCGATTACGAAGCAGAAATAATACGCTTGAACAAAATCGTTAACAACAAGGATGAAGAACTAACGCACATACGACATAAATTAACAGATCAAGAATCAGTGGTCGACCAATATTGACAATAGATAAAAGTTCTTCAACAACAAAATAGCGACTCTAAAAAAGAACATGAGCTAGAGATCTCAAAGAGTAATAAAACAATATCTCACAATTCTGAAGAAATTTTCAAATTAAGAAATCATAACAAAACACTGATTACAAAAATCAAAAAATTGAAAAACAGTAGCAAGAGAGAACACTATGGTGAAGACCTCGAAGGAAAAATACTGGAAAAGCAAGAAGAAAACTAGTGTCTAAATAATCATAATCAGGAACTACAGAATCAGATCAAGGAATTAGAAATTGAAAAAAAATCGCAAGAGGAAAGAATCGAAAAGATTCACAATCATGAACAATCTATCGGAGAACCAAGAAGCACAATCCAGGAAAATGCATCCAAAAATCAAATCAAGGAAGTGAAGACAGTCCTCGCCGCAGTCCAAAAGAAAGAAGAACAAACAACACCTACACCTTACCGACATCCTAATTATAATCGTCATTTTGACCAATGACAGGGTCAAAATGAATATTCACAGAAGACTTATGTGGACATGCGAAAATATTGACATACCAAGCAACAATTGAGATGAATTGTCCCACAAAAATATCTCAGAGCTCCGATAAAAATAGATCTGGGATGGACCACGGCAGATACAATGCGACAATTCTCCTGGGGAATACATAATAAATATCGGCTCATCTCCTTAAATGTCACAAATACATAAGGGAAAGAATTCTGAGATAACAGATTAAAATAAATCAGACATTAATGTCAAATACATCTTTGAGGACAAAGATTCCCTTAAGGGGAAGGCAATGTAACGAACATAAAATAATAATTAAATAACTAATAATAAACATAATTAACTATAATATTGAAAAGACATGACCTTTCAAGTCACAGCTCCCAAGCCTTATTTAAATAGGCGGGTCATCAACCATTGTAATCATCCATTATCTTATATATTATCTTTTATCTATACAATCATTAATATATATTTGCCTTATGGCTTATCGGATATTCCAGATATTTTGGTAACTATTGTGTGAGCAAAATAATTGTACTATTACTAGTTCGTGCACATCTTGTTCGAGTCCTTCCACATTATACAGCGTTGTTGAGTACCTCATGTTGGTTGATGGGGGATGCCTTAATTCCCTCCTTCCAACGGATTCCATCCCATCGACTTCAAATCATTAATTCTGAGATAGGAGTCTAGAGTCATTTGAGTGCCTTGAGACTTACAGTCATCACTAGTAGGTTCTCTCGCCATCGACAGTTTTAGGAATTCATCAATGTCCCCTGATCGATGGATTCTTTCAAGTGTTTGACATCAACACATCTATTCACACTTGTTAGATTGCATTCTAGTACCTTCATTCCCATTTTCATTATTGGTGGGTATCTCGTGTCTGTTAACGGTATACATCAATGACCGGTAATCAGACAATGGACTACTATGTTTGACTTCGACACCTTTATTCACATAGTAGGACATGTACTAGTAGCGGTTTGTGTAGAAGACTTTCCAGATTGGTGGCATTCCACATATGCTACCTCCTTGATTGTGTCAGTATTCATGACATTTCATCTCTCGTGACTTGATTCCAGTGTATGTCAGATATCTTCAACCATTATGGAGATCTTGATCCACTGTATATCTTTAGTTTCTATGGAGATCTTGATCCTTCGTATATCTCCATGTTGGAGTAGGGTCCCGCAGCTACAGAAGAAGCTGCTAGTTTTGGCGGAAAGAAGTTAAGGCAGAGCTATGACGCCATAGCACGTTTCCAGCTGAAGAGCAGAGCTGGAAACCATGACTTTTAAGATAGAAAAGTCAAGAAGGCAATGGTACCTGAGCGGCCGAGAAGAGAGAGCTCAACCACTGCATTGAAGGTAGCGATGGAAGACAGGAGGGCTCAGCGACCCTCATAAAGGAGAAGGGGCAACGAGGCTAAAGCATTGAAGGTGAAGGACAGAAAAGCGAAGCGGTGCATAGTACCCATGATCAGTGCCGGGAAGCATGGAAGACTGCAGAGAGCTGTGGTGTGACGGAAAGCGGCTACCTCAAGTACAGATATGGCCGACTGTCACTAGTTAGGTTTTGGGTTACTGTTGGGACAGGCCCACAGTGTTGTAATGGCACGACCTTCGGGCTACCTATATAAGAATATAATTTGTATTGTAAAAGGGTTGGCGGGCTGGTTAGTTGATTAACAGGTTGAAGAGCTAGCTAGTCATTTTGTTAGTAGTGTTTTGCAGACTATTAGACTGTTGTAAAAGCCCAGCTCTAGTTCTGTTATCAGCGATAGCAATCTTACGGTAACCAGTAGCTGGCTTATAGAATATGCATGTAACGATCCGCAGGGATCGACAGGGAGGGAAGAGTGTATTGTAGGAGAGTAATACAGAAGAGAAAAGAGATCTAAGAGAGGATATCTTAATCTGCATATGCGGTGCAGCAGAACTGTGTTTTACCCTTCCCTGAACTATAATAGAGAAACACAGTTCTGTGGACGTAACTCCCATCCTGGGGGTGAACCACATAAAACTTGCGTGTTTTGTGTTGAATGCATGTGATTGTATTTGCTTACTGTTATGTATTATCTTGCACCAGATTGTTGTTTACAGTGGACGAATGAATGTGTTAATCAGTTCACAGCATATATAGAAGGATAAACATAAGTTAAAGTCTTTGGCATGCTGTATACGGTTCATTTATGCTTTGTGTAAAACAGTCTCTATTGCAGTATTGAATAGCCTTGTATGTTAAGTCTCGCATGTCGACACGAGCCTCGCTAAGTGTGCTGAACCGCGGAGGTAGGATATCACAGAGAGGTGATATCGCACCGGCAGAGGAGCTGCAGTGCGCGATACCACAAGTTAAGGGCTTAGCACGAGTAGGAAGTTGCATGTCGTACGGTGCACGGCGATGCGATAAGGTTGGAGATATCCCAAGTCGGGGAAAGTGCGCATTGCAGAATAGGATCGTGTGGTGGTACTAAAAGGGTATCTTGCGGTTAGAAGAGATGTGACGCGAGTAGGAGATAGTGCGACGCGCAGAGGAGGGACCGCAGCTAGGAGAGCTGCGAGCCACCAGTGGGACTGCCACAGAACCCGGTCCAAGACACTTGATTCCTTGTCCAATCCATTAGAGTCACTTTGGGTGAGACTTCAGGCCGCTTTGCGGTCTGTCGCCGAAAGGGCCAGTGATCTAGGGGTGTTGTTGGTTGATTCTAGTAAACCCGGGTCTGCCCAAAGCAGCCAACAAATGGTTCCGTTGCTGGTTTTGAACAACTGAGCGCTAATGTTCTGTTGGCACCCCACCAGAGAAGAGTTTCACCAGTGGCTAGATTCAAACCTAAGGGATTTTTCCCAGAAAGAGAATCGGAGCCCTAAACTGAGCACAGAGGCCTAGTTAGAAAAGCATATCACTTCAGATATACATGCTATATGTTTTGCAACCTATGGAAATGAGCTTTTCGACTGGTTATCCAAGTTGACAGATAGGAACACATTCAAGAAGAAAAGAAACATTGTCTGGACACCGGAGATGATTTAGACCGTGCAGAACCTCGACAATTCCCTGACAAGAGCAGTAGACTTCTGGCTTGCGAGTGTGCTAGGAGGCTTCGTTACAGAATTTGCAGTTGACCAGAGAAAAAGCTTCAGTGCAGCTAAGCGGTACTTCTTCAAAGGATATCGTGGTAAGTACCTCAAGTCTCTAAACTTGTCCATTAAGATGCTGCTACATGAAAAAGGAGTAATGGACATGGTTTCAGATGAATAAGTAAAGATAGTAATGTCACAAGAGTTTGAAAGTGATTTTGATGACATTATATGCACACGTAGTGGCAAGAAATATAAAGTAACCTTCGGCTCCTCTGTATTTGGAGATAGTTCAGACAATATTAGGCAACCGAGCCCTAGTACCATGGAAGAACTAGAGGGGGGTATCCCTTACCAGCCCTACACCCCACAGAAACAGACTGGGACTGAGAGTAATCCTGTAGGTACTCCATCCAGTAGCTCACAGACAGTACCTACTGCCGCTACATCACCTTCACCTACACCGTTGAGTGGTAGTAATCCAGTCAATTAGAACCCACCATAGAGAAATAGAATGGGAGATGATATGAAGCTACCTACCTTTAAGGGTACAGGATCAGACGACCCGGAACAGCATTGGTTCTTATGTGAAGCTATGTGGACCATTAAAACGATCAACGATGATAACCTTAAACTTGTACAGTTGGTCACTACACTCAGAGATCGAGCTTTAACATGGTACATAAAGTATACCACAGTACCCAGGACACTTGCCCAAGTCAAGAACGCCATGATTAAAGAGTTCAAGAAACCTAAGTCTGAATCTCAGTGCATTACAGAGCTCAAGGATATTAAGCAGCTACCATCAGAATCAGTATGGGACTTTGAACAAAAATTCAAAGCTCTTATAGACCAAGTAATTTTTGAGTTTGCGCCAGAGCAGCATAAGGAATGGTTTATCGCAGCGCTGCTCCCTCACATCAGAGTGCCATTAATGCAGCAGAAACTCCAGTCCAGGATGACGCGTTGGAGATGGCGATGAAGCTAGAAGCTTCACCGTTAGCGGAAACCAGTGCAGGCATGACAACTCTACAGAACCAGTTGGCCAATCTCACGTTACAGATACACGAACTTAAGAAAGGAAAAGAGGTTATGCAAGACATATGGTGCTCACGATGTAGAGCACAGGGTCATACCAAAGACAATTGTCCAGTCTTTGCAGAATATCTAGCGTCAGGGGCACCTAACCCCTTACCACGAACGCAAGGGCCATGGTGTGAAATATGCAAAACACAAGGACACCTGCCTCAGCAATGCCCTTTGCTTCAGAAATATGTACAGACACCTAAGAACCTATACTGTGTCTTTTGCAGCTCTGTCGGCCATGATGAACAGAATTGTCAAGCCTATGATCTCAGGTTAGATCGAAAACATGATGTATACAGAGTCCAGTCAGAAACACAAGGTCCAGCAGCAGGACCATAGCTTGATCCGACGTATGGTGGTCGGGGAGGAGGATTCAGAGGACAAGGCCATGGAGGAGGATTTGCATGAGGAGAAGGCTTTGGCAGAGGAGAGTGTTTTGGCCGAGGTCACGGACCAATCACTTGTTATAACTGCGGAGTTGTAGGACACTATGCTAGGGACTGTCAGAGCCCCACTACTACTTGTAACTACTGCAAATCTTATGATCATACCATAGAGGAGTGTCCTACCTTGATAGCTAAGATCAAAGACACTAAGCCAGCGGTACACCAGAACATCCAGCTTATTGTTGCTGAGCAGGCAGAGCCAGAACCAAGATTCAATATTGTGACTCGCAGCGGTGCTTCCACCAGTGGGACATCACAGGAGACCGGAAAGAACACAAGTCAGGAGTGGGTACGCAGAGCTCCTGGTAAAGCAACAGCACTCGACCTACAGAAGAACAAAGAGACATTTCACGAAGCCAAGGCTTCCTTTGATGAACCTACACAATCAGGATCGCCGATACCGTCATCTTGGGGCGTATCGCAGCAATCACCATGTGGCGATAGCCCAGAACAGATACCGTAGGCTACCACATCGGGAAGATGCGACGAGGATGAGTCGACAGGAAGTATACAATCCTTCCTGCGCAGTTGTTTGAAGCTCTTGAGAAACGAAAAAGCTATCGGCGAGCTATAGCGCATCATAGATCAGTGTCAGCAACCTTCTCTCTCGGGCAGTGCACACTGTGCTGTTCACAATATTACAAGACATACAAGGACCGGAAGGGAGATGAAACTCACAGCACAGATTGGGGAGTTCGAAATGGACGAAGTCGTCTTAGATTTGGGATCAGAGGTGAATGCTCTAACTAAGCAGACATGGGAACAGATGGGTAGCCCTCAGTTAGCCATCTCGCCTATCCACTTGAGACTAGCTAATCAGCAGTGAGTATCACCATTAGGTCGACTGCCACAGGTGCTAGTTGACATTGACGGAGTTCGTACTTTTGCGGACTTCGAAGTTATAGAAATCATTGGCGACAGTCGACCGTATCCAGCACTATTAAGTATCGATTGGGTGATTGCTAGCAAGGATGTCATCAACCTAAAGAGAAGACAAATGACCTTTGAGGATGCGCAGATCTGGGTCATCACACCATTGGATCCTTACCAAGGTCCTAGATACGTTGAACCTATCCGAGCTAAGGACGAAGCACATAACATGGATAGTCTCTACCAGATGACTACGAACCAGAGCTACTACATCAATCCAACCGCAGAAGGGAAAATTAGTTAGCAATGCGACAGTTCATGTGCATCGGATTCTGATATTGGTCTAGAGAACTGGCAGAACAGACTTTACGAAGTCTCAGCGCGCAGATGTGCGTTTATGAGTAAATCACTGCGATGGATTGGCGCAGAGGTCACTGAAATCCCATCATATCATGGTCTAACAGATATTCAGGAATTCCTTGAGCAGTTTGAGCAACAGATGCCTTACGAACAAAGAATCGCAGCTATGGACCTTGCAGGACGAGCCACACCTGCAAGATGGTGGTACGCGCATAAAGAAAATATCGCATCATGGGATGATATTAAAAGATTGATGGCGATCAGATTTTCGGTCGACAAAGAGTATGTCCAGCAGAAGTACACAGGAGAAACTGATCCTAGAGCACACATTCAGACATGTGAACAGAGCTGGTCGGACATTCCAGAGGATGAATGGGTTCACAGATTCATTCACACATTGGACACCGTTCCAAGGAACTGGTACACAGAGACTGAGTTGCGCAAGGGGACGACTACATGGCCACTTATGACAGACAGTTTCCTATTTACCTTCGCATTTGAATCCGAACATCCAAGTGTTGCTCAGGCCCTAGACATAATCAAGATCAAGATATTCAAGGACTGTACCATCTCAGTGCAGGCTCAACCTGAGTGGACCATTCAGTTGCAAGACGTGCTTTAGTGCTATAACTTCGCAGCAAAGCCAGACAATGAAGATAAGGATGAGGATGAGGATCCTCGCAACACCAACATTCCGGAGTTAGAAGGAACTCGCGATGTTGGGGGACCACAGCTAGAGATTCCAGCAATCACCGAACCTATCAAGATTAAAAAGATCAATATTGGCACAGATGCAGAACCTAAGTTTGCCTCTATTGGAGACTATTGGAATGATGAAACAGTAGGACAGATTGCATATTTGCTACATGACTATCAGGACCTATTCCCCACCAAGTTCACAGAGATGAAGGGAATAGTTGGAGACCTGGGAGTTATGAGGATACCATTGAAGGAGGATGTTAGACCAGTTAAGCAGCGTCCATATAGATTAAATCTGCGCTACAAAGAAAAAGTAAAGGACGAAATCGATAAGATGCTAGCAGCAGGCATCATTGAGCCGGTAGAAGAAAGCGAATGGGTTAGCCCCATGGTCGTACAAGAAAAGAAAACAAAAGGAGACATCAGGATCTGTGTCGATCTGCGCAAGCTCAACGATGCATCGCTTCATGATCCATTTTCGACACCGTTCACTGATGAGGTATTATACAACGTGGGAGGACAGGAGGTCTACTCCTTCACTGATGGGTTTTCAAGCTACCATCAGATCAGAATACATCCAGAAGATCGGTCCAAGACCACCTTTGCAACAGAATGGGGCTCGTTCTAGTATACGGTAATGCCCTTTGGTCTTAAGAATGCACCAGCTATATTTTCTAAAGTAGTCGTTGCTGTATTTAAAGAATACATCCATAAATTCTTAGAAGTATATTTTGATGATTGGACTGTATTTGGACTAATTGACAAGCATATAGGAGACTTAAGACTGATGTTAGAGAAATGTAGGCAGTACCAGATTTCTCTAAACTTGAAGAAATGTATATTTTGTGCACCATTTGGTATTTTATTGGGTCACATTGTTTGCAGACAAGGCTTGATGGTAGATCCCGCGAAGATTGCCATCATTGTAAACCTTCTAGCACCCAACTCAGTCAAGCAACTAAGGACAGTACTTGGTCATACCGGGTACTACAGAAAGTTCATCAAGGGCTACGCAAAGATTACAGCACCAATGGAGAAATTGCTCAAGAAAGATGTCAAATTCCTATGGAATGAGGAATGTCAGCAGAGTCTAGACATGCTTAAAGAGAAGATGGTTACAGCACCCATCTTAGTATTTCCCGACTGGACTAAGCCATTTCATGTACATGTGGATGCATCTGGCATCGCATTAGGGGTTGTTTTAACACAACCAGGAGAAGGGGACATAGACCACCCTATCGCATATTCCAGCAGAACGCTCTCGACAGCAAAAAATAACTACACCACAACTGAAAGGGAAGGCTTAGCTATGGTGTATGCGCTGCAGAAGTTTAGGCACTACCTGTTGGGTGCCCCATTCAAGATGTTTACTGACCATTCTGCGTTAAAGTATTTGGTCAATAAGCCAGTGTTAGGGGGGAGAATCTGTAGATGGTTACTCCTCTTTCAGGAGTATGAATTTGAAATCATTGTGAAACCAGGAAGACTAAATGCAGGACCTGATCATTTGTCGCGGATAGACTCAGGAGAAGAGCCAAGTAACCTAGATGACAATCTACCGGATGTGTCGTTGTTCTCTATCAGATCGCAGATGAGTACTATGCCGATATTATTCAATTTCTCACTACGGGAGTAGCACCTGCCGAGTTTACTAAGCAGCAAAAGAAGCAGTTGGTTGTTAAAGCAGTAGACTTCACCCTCATCGCAGGACACCTAAACAAGTTAGGCCCGGATGAAGTTCTGCGCAGATGTGTGATGCCGCACGAAAAAGACGCTATTATCAGAGAGGCACATTCAGGAACCGGAGGAGGTCATTTCGCAGGAAAGCCGACTGCGCAGAAAATCCTAGCGGCAGGATTATGGTGGCCTACGTTGCATAAAGACACCAAGGACTTTTGTAGATGCTGCGATATCTGCCAAAGGGTAGGAAAACCCTCGCAACGCGACGAAATGTCGCTGCAACCGTAGGTCACGTTGTGCGCATTTGACAAATGGGCTATAGATTTTGTGGGTCCTATCAACCCACAAGGAAAGCGCACTGGTGCGAGATATATTATCACTGGAACCGAGTACCTCACCAGATGGGCAGAGGCCAAAGCAGTAAGAAATTGCGATGCTGCTACAGCTGCACAGTTCCTATTTGAAAACATCATCAATAGGTTTGGATGCCCAGTAATTTTGATGAGTGATCAAGGCACACATTTCTTGAACAGCACTATTGAGGCATTGACAGAAGAATTCCAGATCCAGCACCATAATAGCACTCCCTACCATCCACAGGCTAATGGCACAGTGGAGGCTTTTAATAAGATTTTAGAAAATGCTCTTACTAAGATCTGCAATAACCAGAGGAATGATTGGGACCTCAGAGTTAATGCTGTATTATGGGCATACAGAACCACATGCAAGAAACTTACAGGACACACACCTTTCAGCTTGGTGTATGGGCAGGAGGCTGTTATGCCTATGGAGTATATTCTTCCCAGTTTAAGAATCGCTCAGATTACCGAGATGACTGATACAGACACAGTCGAAGAAAGGTTAGCACAGTTGCTTGCCTTAGAAGAAGACAGATTCATTGCCGGATTCCATTAGAAAGTGCAGAAGGCACGAGAAAAAGCTTGGCATGACAGACACATTAATAATAAGACTTTCAAGATCGGAGACCTAGTGCTCCTCTATGACAGCAAATTCATTAAGTTTCCAGGGAAGTTCAAGACACATTGGCTGGGGCCATACCAGATACAGCAAATCACAGAGGGAGGTGCCGTTCAGCTCAGCCAGCTGAATGGGGAGCTTTTTCCCACATGGATTAATGGCAGTAGGCTTAAGCCCTATAGTGATAGCCACCCTCTTCACCAGTCTAAGCAGTGCAGATGTCCAGTGTAGTTGAAAGGAGGCATCGCACCGGGAACAAGTCTACACCCAAAAAAAAAAAAAATTACTGGTGATGCGGAGTCGCATCGCAGCAGCGCGATGTTTCCTCATGCCACGTACTCAGTTTTGCAACCGAAAAAGGACAGTCAGGTCAGCAGCTGATAGGTAGTTAATGAGGTAATGATCCGTATATCTTACCGTAGATTTGGTAGCAGTATAATTAATTTTTCTAGATTTGGCAAATCTCCAACGGGACCGACGCCTGTGCACACACGTTCCGAGGGAAATTCGATAGGATTTCCGCATTTATGAGGGATCGGATGACGGGTGTGGTCTTTTCCAGGCATTAATGACGACTGACGCGTCCAGTTTAGATGACCGTTGCGTCCGGGATTATCGAATTGGGCATAAAATCAGAAAGTATTCAATTGAGGCGGTTACATTTGCAGAAAAACCGAGAGCCATAGAGTTAAAGTTGTTGAGAGTTCTGTGTCAAGAGCTAAGTGGTTACAGAGTGTTGTGATTTTCAGAAGTTGCATCCATTGCACGTCCACCATTTTATGCTGAGTGGGTCCTGTCCGAGGACGAGCCTCTAGAAAACATTTTGAGAAGATTTCAGCGTCACGGCCTTGCTGGAGCTATGACAACGCCACCAAAGAGTGCTCTGCCAAGTTCGTCACAGACCAAACAGCAACCACAAACGAGGAGCCAATATCAAGTCAATGATGAATCTGGTTCAGAGTGTGAGGAAGAATTTCACAGCGGAGCAGACTACATGATACCACACGTCGAAGGCACGCCAGCACCAAAAATTTCTAAGAATGCTAAGTATACTGTTCCCATACCACCCATTGATTCTCGAGTAAAGGAAAATGGAGATCTAGTAGGATATGATGTTGTTGTTAAATTTGTAGATTATAACCTGGCAGAGGGTAAGACATATCCTCAGTTCAAGCCGGATAGCTATCTGAAGCTTGAGAAGAACAAAAGGACAGGGAGAGAGGAATTTGTTCCTACGTCGCATGTCCAAATTCTTGAGCGGTCAAGACTGCTCAATTTGCTCAGATTACCTCATTTTGGAAGGGGTGCAGAGGTTAACGCCGTGGTGCGCATTTTACTTTCTTGTGTACACGGAGGGTACCTCTGGCTAGGCAGCAAGGTAGACCTGAACATCGATTTGATACATCGTATCACCGACCTGTCCAAGATAGGTAGACACCCTGATATACAGACAACTAGAAAAATCAAGGAATCCAAGTTACCACAAGCCCTAGTAACTAAGTATCAGCTACACAGAGGAGGACGGGGTTATGACATTTCAAGCATACCAAATGAGACACTTAGATTCACCGCCAGTCTGCTTCCAGGCAGACTGCTAACCAAGGTTCGACCAAAGGAAGTTACAGGATCCGTAATTCACCTGGCCATACAGGTCAAAGAGGGGGAACAATTCAATTGGTCTCCATTCTTATTAAATATGTTGCAAGCAGATTGCTTGGCAGCTCAGGATGAAGCCAACCACCCTTTCCATTTTTCGTGGTTGCTTATTCTTTGTGCATTTGTCGGATGGAAGGAGCCACCCCATACCCAGTTTCCACAGATGGCAGGCGGCGCACCCAAAGGAGTGCGCTATGCCAGCTTATGGGAGACCAACCGCCCAGCCAAGAAAGCAATCAATGCGTTGTATTCCATGACTAATATAAGCTATTGATGAAGTTCATTCAAGAGAAACCGCGGCTCAGCACAGAGACTGTGGACATGTACGACAGTCGGCTTAATTTTATGGCAGACAGCCATTTAATCTATCTGCGGCCGAAAAAGACTAAGCGGGATGATTGGGCTACTGGCTCGTTTAGGATGGAAGCCCGGGACGTCGAAGGAGTCATAAAAGACTTCGATGACCAATGGAAGCAGGAATACGAAGATACCGCACCACTATCATTAGACTCTGAAGACACAGAACACCAGAACAAGGACAAAGACAAAGCGGACATCCAGACGCAATCTTCAACGGAGGAACCACTACCAGGGGAAAAGAAGAGACCTTTACAGCAAGGGTCACCAGGGACACAGCAGAAGAAAAAGGAGAAAACCTCAAAGCCAACTCTGAAGACAGCATTGACAGACGATGACTATGAACTCATCGCAACACGGACGTGTGATACATTGAAGGACTCACTTGATGCGATGAAGGAGGCGCAGGAAAAGAGCCAGAGCACAGTCGAAAAGCAACTTCTAGACTTAAGAATGATTACAGAGAAGACTGCCATGAGGCACATTCCACCTGACAAGACGAACACCGGAGAGACCTCGGCACCGCCGATGTCCCGCCAGGAAAGCTTAACAAAAGATCGCCTCAATACTGTGTTAATTCCACCAGGGAGTATCTGATTCCCTGCCGCAATGAAGGACCCACCAGTTCAGTTTAGGCAATCCATTGAAGTTAACCTTGCAGATTTTCATATTGACCAGCTATATATGATCCAGCAGCAGTTAGGCGCAGAGCTCAAGAGTAGAGAGATAAAGACTTACCAGCAAAATACGCAGCTGAAGCAACAGAATGCAGCACTTGCTATCAATGTTCAAAAAAGGGCAGATGAAGTACGAACATATGAGGAAAGGGAGAAAGATCTTTCTCAAGTTTTGCAGAGCATTGCATTGGAACTGCCCCAATGTAACATTGAGTTTTCCTTACCGGTCCCGCAGAAGCTAAGAAGAGTAGCAGACAGAGCAAAGGCCCTGGAGGAAACCATGACTAGGATGGATGAAGAAGTGGCCAAGATGAAGGCAGACCATGAGGTGTAGATCACTGAGCTTGAGGCTTGCATACAAGACACTTACCAGGCAGACCAGAAAGCGTGAGTAGAAGCCCTTTGACTCGCTTCTGCGCAGATGCAATCTCGCATCGACGAAGCATGGTTAGTACTAACCAATGCGACGACCACATGGGCCGAGTTAGATGAGCCACCGGAGAAAGTAGAAATCCAGCGAAATATTCAGCAGATAGAGAATACTGCTACGGCAATGAAAGAAGAAATTAAGGGCTTGGCAGCTCTTCAAAAGATAAGGAAGACAAAGGAGATGAACAGTTTGCAGCAGGAAGCGCAGCAATTAAGAACCAAGGAGATGCACATTAATGACCTGCTTCAACCGTATCAAGAGCAAATCGTAGAGATAGTTGATACGGTTGAACAGAAAATGAAAGAGTTCACTACCACCAGGGAGAAAATTAACACCCCAGAAGACGCCAGTATTAGTCAAGCTTTGCTTGACTCGGCAAAAGAGAGTGTCGAAGTGATGAAGAAGGAAGTCGAAGGACTTCGTGACAGATTGCAGAGGGCTTCGCAAGAAGCCAAGGCAAGGCTGCAGCAGGAGAAGCCCCCTGCAGGTGGCTCGAGGACGAGCCACAAGTAAGTGTTAGGGGACTGTTGGAGTAGGGTCCCGCAGCTACAGAAGAAGCTGCTAGTTTTGGCGGAAAGATAAGTTTTGGCGAAAAGAAGTTAAGGCAGAGCTACGACGCCATAGCACGTTTTCAGCTGGGGAGCAGAGCCGGAAACCATGACTTTTAAGATAGAAAAGTTAAGAAGGCAACGGTACCTGAGCGGTCGAGAAGAGAGAGCTCAACCACTGCATTGAAGGCAGCGGCAGAAGATAGGAGGGCTCAGCGACCCTCATAAAGAAGAAGGGGCAACAAGACTGAAGCATTGAAGGCGAAGGACAGAAAAGCGAAGCAGTGCATAGTACCCATGATCAGTGCCGGGAAGCATGGAAGACTGTAGAGAGATGTGGTGTGACGGAAAGCAGCTACCTCAAGTACAGATATGGCCGACTGTCACTAGTTAGGTTTTGGGTTACTGTTGGGACAGGCCCATAGTGTTGTAATGGCACAACCTTCGGGCTGCCTATATAAGAATATAATTTGTATTGTAAAAGGGTTGGCGGGCTGGTTAGTTGATTAACAAGTTGAAGAGCTAGCTAGTCATTTTGTTAGTAGTGTTTTGTAGACTATTAGACTGTTGTAAAATCCCAGCTCTGGTTCTGTTATCAGCGATAGCAATCTTACGGTAACCAGTACTTATAGAATATGCATGTAACGATCCGCAGGGATCGACAGGGAGGGAAGAGTGTATTGTAGGAGAGTAATACAGAAGAGAAAAGAGATCTAAGAGAGGAGATCTTAAGCTGCATATGCGGTGCAGCAGAACTGTGTTTTACCCTTCCCTGAGCTATAATAGAGAAACACAGTTCTGTGGACGTAACTCCCATCATGGGGTTGAACCACGTAAAACTTGCGTGTTTTGTGTTGAATGCATGTGATTGTATTTGCTTACTGTTATGTATTATCTTGCACCAGATTGTTGTTTACAGTGGACGAATGAATGTGTTAATCAGTTCACAGCAAATATAGAAGGATAAACATAAGTTAAAGTCTTTGGCATGCTGTATATGGTTCATTTATGCTTTGTGTAAAATAGTCTCTATTACAGTATTGAATAGCCTTGTATGTTAAGTCTCGCACGTCGACACGAGCCTCGCTAATTGTGCTGAACCGCGGAGGTAGGATATCACAGAGAGGTGATATCGCACCGGCAGAGGAGCTGCGGTGCGTGATACCACAGGTTAAGGGCTTAGCGTGAGTAGGAAGTTGCATGTCGTACAGTGCACGGCGATGCGATAAGGTTGGAGATATCGCAAGTCGGGGAGAGTGCGCACCGCAGAATAGGATCGCGCGGTGGTACTAAAAGGGTATCTTGCGAATAGAAGAGCTGCGACGTGAGTAGGAGATAGTGCGACGCGCAGAGGAGGGACCGCAGCTAGGAGAGATGCGAGCCACCAGTGGGACTGCCATAGAACCCGGTCCAAGACACTTGATTCCTTGGCCAACCCATTAGAGTCACTTCGGGTGAGACTTCAGGCCGCTTTGCGGTCTGTCGCCGAAAGGGCCAGTGATCTAGGGGTGTTGTTGGTTGATTCTAGTAAACCTGGGTCTGCCCAAAGCAGCCAACACTCCATCATGGAGATTTTGATCTATTATATATTGTATGTGGCGATGACCACACATGTCACATTTTGTATATCATGCCTATTCATGGCCATTGTACTCTTATGTATCCGGGATTGCTATATGTATTTGTAGTCATATGCAGAGATTGATTATTGTACGATATTGATGGATGGTTGGTTCTTCCACCTGGTTCTTCATCACTCCACTTCTGGGATGGATTTATAATGTATTTCGGCCATCATGTTACCCCTTTGACCTCACACATTAGGGGCCATCTGTTACAGCTGATTTTACCACACATGGTTGATCACACATTTATGGCCTTCCCTGTCCCTCTGCAGACTCTTTGGAACCCATGGACCAATATTGTAACTTTGATGTTTCCAAGTTCATCCCTAAAACACCTGTTATTTTCTATACGCAACTTTTAACCCCTCTCTCGCGTATATACACGGATATTGGCCTCAAACCCACGTACATCGGGATGTGTGCATAAGTCCAAATATTTTTGGAGTTTTCCTTGATGTGTGTTCGAACCACTTGTATCTTGGCCTTCCATATGCCTCGAGATCGCTCGGATTTAACCCTCCATTACCCCTTTGGAGTACTATATAAGGAACCTCTTGGATACATTGAAGGAGAGGAATTGAAGAGCAAGAAAACTATAGTCCATTGTTGTCATAGCTTGCCTATACTTGAGTCTACATCCCTTTGTCCCTTTGGAGCACTTTGTGTTCTTCCCAAGCTTGCCTTTTCTTGTGAGCTTTCTATCGAGAGATGGAGGATTGAGGTGGTAGAGGCCTAGGTGGAGGACTCAGTTTCTCCAGTTCGCAGACATGCTAACAGAGGTTGTCACTTGTGTAATCTCTGATTTTATTAATAGAAATATATTTTCCTATCCAATGATGTGCATTTAAATGAATATTGAATCATGGATGTGTTAAATTGCTTATACATTATTGATTATATATGCTAGAGTAGATCTAACACCATATTATATAGCATGCTTGTCTTGTTTGCTGTTGTTGAGAGCAAATTGCTAACACAAGAAGGATTGGAAAAAGCTCAACGGGGATCTACTTCAACCGTCCAGAATAAGGTATGATTTGAGATCCTTTATTGTTATATGGTTTATTTCTCTTGTATATTGGGAAGGGATTGATTTCTGCGGTTTCTCTGTCTGTTGTGGTACACCCCAAGTCATAGAAGTTTCTCTCCGTAACAAAAGGAAATGTGAAAATGGATGACTTAATTAAATTGGAAAATAAGATGGCCAATAAATAATATCTCAATGGGATGGCTAGAAAAGAAGATCTTCTATAATTGAAGGAATTTATGAAGGATATAAAACATAAATTTATTCCTCTTATATCTACTCAAGAAGAGAATGAGGAAAAAGGGGACTTATTCTAGTCTTGTCTTGAGAAAATTGAAAAACAATTGGAGAGTAAGAAGTTTGAGTCCTCAAAAGTTGATGATTCACTACAACATGATGGGTTCAACTCAGGTCCAAGGAAATATTTTATCCTCAAGATTGACATGAAAAACTTTGATGACAAGGATCCAATCACATGGCTTTTTCAAATGGAGCAGTTCTTTGATCTACACCAGGTTTCAACTTTACAAAAGGTAACTATTGCATACTTATATTTAGAACCTGATTAATTTTTATGGTACCAATGGATTTGTGATCGTAGAAAAGACTCTATTATCTCTTGGTCTATATTCACAAAATAATTGATTGCACATTATAAGGATATAAATAGAAACACCTTCTTTACCTAATTGGTACATCTCAAGCAAAAAGGTCCAGTTACAGAGCACATCAAGCAATTTTAGCAGCTAAGTCTCAGGGTGAAGAATATTTCATAATATAATTTTTTGGATCCCTTTATTGGAACCTTGAAGGATAACATTCAACATGAGGTGTGTCTCTTTGAAGCACCACCCTTGGAGAAGTCTTTCATGATGGCAAGGAAGGTTGAAAGTAAAAATATGGCAAGGGACAATAGAAATACCACTTCCAACACATACAAAGAGAATGATGTTCCTTCTAACCAACCTCAGAGGTTGACACCTCAACAAATAAAGGAAATAATGTGGAGAAAATAAATTATTCTACAAATAATGTGAAGAGGAAGGACTAAAAGAACATGAACCACCGTAAGGGGATGAAGTAGAAGTGATTACTCGCACCATATATTGTCGTGCTTTGGTTACAATTGACACTCCTCAAACTATCAAGATCGAAGGATATATAATAATAAAAAAAGGTAACAATGTTGATTGATTCTGGTAGTACTCATAATTTCATTCATTGTAAAGTAGACAAAGATCTCAATTGCTTTGTATATCCACCACCATAAATTCAAGTATTAATCGCATATGGAGGAACCATTAATTGTTTAGGGAAATGTCAAAATATCAATCTTGCTATGGGGAAATGTGTACTAAATAGTCCCATAATTGTTATCACAATGGGTGGTGTTGATGATTTATTAGGGATTCAATGGTTACAATCATTGGGAGTGGTGGCTTTTAATTTTTAGAAGCTTTTTATGAAATTTCTTGGGAAGAAAATTAATTTGTGTTAAATGGTATCATAGGGAAACCTAGCAAGGTGATCATATATAATGGTATGACAAAATTGTTAAAGAAAGGAAAACAAGGTGTAATTACACAGTTATGTTCACAAGATGTTCAAACATATAAGGCTCCTATTTCCCTAGATTTCCAAAGGGTCCTTAATAAGTCTTTCAAGGTATTTGAATATATTCCACTTGTTCGAGATCTGGACCATGATATTCACTTAATTCTAGGAAGAGTTCCTTCTAGCATCATACCTTACAGATACCCCTATTTCCAGAAGAATGAAATGGAGCATATAGATGAAGCAGTGACAAGAAAATCTACAGTTCAAGCAATGGTAGATCGCATAGAGCATCGGCAAGCAATTCTCCAAATCATGAAGATGTCAAAAAACATGATGAAAAGACAAGCATATCAACATCATAGTCAAAGGAGTTTTGAAGAAGGGAAAATTGTACGGGAACCTAAACAAATCATCGAAACAAAAACCAAATAGCTACAAAATCAGGGTATTATTGAGTACCTCATCAAGTGGAAGAACTTACCAATTGCATATTTGACGTGGGAAGAAGAGTCCTTCATATCGAGGCATCCATACCTACCTAAGTGTTGAGGAAAACACTTGTTTGAAGGGGAGGGGAATGTCAATCCCTAAATATTGGGCACATTCCCCACAACAGGATTTGAACCCGAATTCCAATTTTAGAATCCGACGTCATATGACATTTCACACGGATGTGTTGGAGAGCAATCAATCAACAAAATGTCGATAACAAAATATTTATAGAGACGTCGAAAATTCGACACTAGTGAGTCAGATTTTCGACCCTGGTAGTGTTGGGGAACCAACACTACAAGGGTCGGATCTTCGACATCTGTGAAAGCAAAACTGGTGGTTATTCAACACTTGAGCATCGAATATCCGATGGACGGGTGGGGGCTCCACAGAGGACAGTGACAGGGAAGGCATTTTAAATTGATTTTTACAGGAAGGAACAGTTATTGGTTTTTGGTTTTTTGTCGGAACATGGGAACGAAAAGGAAGGTCGTGATCAGTATGGAGACAAACGATGTTTTACTGAACAACATGGTAGATTATTCAGCTAACCCATGGCACGAGTTACATATCTTCACACCTCCAGAAATTCCTGCAATCCCGTCACCGGGAGCTGTCCAGAATGCCCTTGAAAAATTGCCAACTGGACTAGAAGTTAGGTTTTCGGACACGCCATCACCCGCAGAAGAAGGGTTGTTAGGGATTTTTGCAGCAAGGCCATTAAACCCAGCCATATGGGGAACACCTTTCACCCTTTTTCTGGAAAACCAGCTCTCTCAGAATGCAGAAGCCCTCCACAGTGATCTACTTTAATCGGAGCTTCAATATCCACCTTCAAAGGAATCCCTAAATAGAGGAGGCAACCCACTAGTAGCACAAACAACATCCATCGTAGAACAGGTATAGGTACAGTCATCGAATGGGCTTTCAAGCAACCCTCAGATAAACCCCAACTCAGGAAGAACAGACACCCTGTCTGATAAAGGCTCGGAGGAATCCTTCCCTAGCTCCAAAAAACGGAAAGCCCACTGTATAAACCCATCCGGAGGAGAATGTAACCTAGTTTACGGTGTAAATCTTTCCATGACAAAAGCACAGGAGATGGATGGGCTGGCCCTTGTTGGAAAAATAAGAGGACGAAACCCAACACAGGGGAAAATGGAAGATTGGGTTAGACATATTGGACTAGGATGCAAGGTCGAAGCCTGGATATCACACCATTAGCAAAGGGCTGGTTTGGATACCAGTTCAATTGCAGAGAGGATGCAGACCACATCCTTGGGGAAGTCTGGACATATGGAAAAGCCCCTTTCCAGCTTAAAAGATGGACACCTCTGTTCGATGCGAACACATAAATATTAGACACCATACTAATCTGGGTCCGCCTTCTAGGGTTACCTTGGGAACTTTGGAACCCAGACTCACTCAGCGACATTGGAAATGCTTTAGGGACTTTCATTGAGGCCGATCTATCCTACCAGCAAATGAAAATCCGGAAGGTTGCGAGGATCTTAGTTTCGTTGAATATCAGAACAAGCCTAAGGGAATATTTAAATCTGACTTGTCAAACCAAAACAAAAAAACAACTGCTAGACTACGAGGGACTCCCGTTTCGTTGCCACAGATGTCATGAGATAAGACCCTTGGTAAGAAACTGTCCCAACTATGTTGCCACAACCTCCGGCAGAAATAAATGGGTTAGGAGAATAGGGGCCTTGAGCTCAAAAGAAAACATCCCAAATCCAGGACTGGTGGAAGAACACCCCATGACAGAAGCCGAAGAACAGTCGTTGGATCGCCTGGAAGGACTGGCAGTAGCAGCGAAGGGAACAGAACAACCATTGGATCAACCAAAAAGAGAGGGAGCAGTAGCAGCAGAAGGGCCTCCTCAACAGACGGAATAGCATCCGATCACATCTCCCCCACCGAGTATGAACACTTCTTCCCTTAGCAATCATCTGAATGAATTATCTTTGAATGAGGAAAAATCTTCGCCTACCCCTATCACAAACAGTGTCCCTCCCCCAAAAAATGGCACCTCCTCCCCCGCATTCAAAAGTACCTCCAATTCAAACCAGGCAGCCTCCCCTTCCACCATAAAAAATGACTCGCCCACTTAGTCCTCCTCTATCCGTTTCCACCTTCGTTCAAGGGACGTTCCAATCCCTCAAAAACCAAAAATCTCTACAAAAGGACTAGGGGTAAATCCTAGGATCACATCCAAAGGGAAGGGGAGAGGAAGACCATCTCACCTCTCTACGGCCCAGAACATGGCGCTCAGGGATCAGGCAAGTGGGAGACAAACAACCATTTTCGGGGCGCTTAGAGCAGTGCAAACCCCAGATGGGGTGCCCAAATGAAATTTGTCTCCCTAAACTGCAGGGGTCTGGCAAGCACCCAGAAAAAGCTTACCCTAAAAAGGATGATGGATGTTCTATCACCAGAAGTCATCCTTCTACAAGAAACAATGGGTCTAGAGCTGGAAGTTGAAACTTGTTTAACATCACTTCTTCTGCAATACTCTTTCACAGCGCAAAGTTCCATCGGCCACTCTAGAGGTCTAGCAATTGGATGGAAGAAAACAAGCATTCGGTGCACAAACTCAGGAGGTGCATGCTTATATCTAAATCAAAGTCATTTTTTTCAAATTTCTTTAGGCCTGGGAACTGGAACCAACAACTATGCAAAACTCATGACATTGAAATTACTTCTCTGTTTTGACATTGAAAGAAATTGCAGACAGTTACAAGTATATGGTGACTCAATGGTGGTTATAAACTGGATGAATAAGATACAGAAATGTAGAATTGCTTCTCTAGATGCATTATTTGAAGAGACAACCCATTCTTTCTCATTCTTTGAATCAATCTCTTTCACTCATGTTTACAGGGAGCGAAATAAGGAGGCAGACAAGCTCTCAAAGAAGGCTCTGACATTGTAATGGGGTGAATGGAAAATTTTGGAAACACGAGACTCCAAGGCCATGGAATATCCGCATAGGCCTTTTATAAATCCATCACTCTAAAAAATTTTGTAAATTTGAAATATATTTTTGAAAGCATAGCACAAAATCATTCTTCATGCACAGGAAGGAAAAAATTTCTCAGCTGAACAGTCCATGTACAGTTCGATGAATGGAATAGTTTTTGGTAATTCTTAATTATAAAAATTTATGAGTAATTCTTATTTATTAAAAAAAAAAAAATATTTTTTCCTCTGTTTTATGAATGAATGCTATATAGAATTGTTTACTGGTTTTTTTTTCTGCCATTGAGTCAATTAATGTTTTAATGAATGAGTTAATGAATGGTTTTTTCAGTTGTTGAATGATTGAATGGTTTAATGAATGTTTTAAAGAATGATTTAATGAAAGCATTTTTCAACTGTTGAGTGAAATAATTTGCATTGTAGATGCATTGTTATTTGTTTTGTGAAATAGTGAAATAAATTGTTTTTTGCAAGTATAGGCATTGGGTTTGGGGAGTTGAGAGTGATGTGAGGGGGGGGAGGGGCCATAAGATATTCCACCTTCACGTGGTTGGTCCTGTTTAGCAATATTAAATTATTCTTGAAACAGAGAGGAGCTCAATGAATGGTAAGGAAGAATACATTAAAAAACATCTATTTCTATATTTTTACTGTGTAATTTTCACTATTGCTATTTGACTCCTCCATTGGAACTTGTTACAGATAGTGTTGAGAAACATTTCCATAGTTAAGAGGCAAGAAATGGAGTTTTGATTAGATCGATGGCCTTATATACATAGTATTTTTGGTTATCCATGTTTTATCGGGTGATATATTCTTAACAATTAATTTACTTGAATAGTTGAATAGTATTGTAATTTACATTGTAATAGAATTGTATTTATTTAGATTGTTTTTGTTATTTTCATAAACAAACATAAATATATTTGTTGGGTCCTAACATGAAACTATTGCAACAGGACAAAAAATAAAGTATGTTGAATGATGTTTTGAAAGATAAAGCATAAGAAGACAGTGTGAAGATCCAGAAATCAAGGCATAAATATGTTTTCTTTTGTTTGATTGAGCTGTGTATTGGGTATTTATGCATGTGCACACACATACATTTAGTTGAAGATGATGATTACCATACATAGAGGTGAACCTTGTTATATCTGATCTAAACAATTACCTTAAATATTTTGATTTATCGTGATAACTGACCCCTTGGTAATACTTTACCAATACCATATAGCTAGGACAACAAACTTAAATGTAGGCATTTCATTACAAGAAATTTGATAGGCATTTGAATTTGATGGGAATATGAAAGGTCAAAAGACAGAAAAAGATAGATAGACTTGTGAGGAAAATGGTATCTGAAATGTTGTTTCCCTATTTGTTGGTCGCTATGGGCAGACCTGGGTTTACTATAATGTACCAACAACACCCCTAGCTCACTGGCCCTTTCGGCAACAGACCGCGGAGCGGCCTGAAGTCTCACCCGAAGTGATCCTAATGGGTTGGCCAAAGACTCAAGTGTCTTTGACCAGGTTCTGTAGCATCCTATGTGCGTCTCGCAGCTCTTCTCTACCCGTGAGGAATCTTTCCCTCCGCGATGCGCAGTTTCCTCTTACTCGCAATGACTCTAGCCCTTATCGCATTGCCGCGTCCTGGGAAACACGTAAATCTCTCCTACGCTCGATCCTTAACTTGCAGTACCGTGTGCCACATCTCCTCTGATGGTGCGATATCACCCCTCTGCGATATCCTACCGCTACGGCTCAGCGCACTTAGCATACTTGTGTTCAACTCACAGGACTCAACATACAAGGCTGCTTTATACTGCGACTCTTAACTGTCTTGAGTGAAACATAGACAAACTCTTATACAAAATACTTAAAGACTTCAACATGCATTTATCCTTCTATAATGATATGAACTGAATAACACATACATACATTTAACTGTAAGCAAAGTTCATGTAATGAATGATAGATATAACAAGTAAATACAATAACATGAATCAATCACATAACGCTCTGATTTTACGTGGTTCACTTCCAGGGTAGAAGCTACATCCACAGAACTGTGTTTCTATATTATAACTTGAGAGAGGTACACAGTTCTGCTGCACCACATATGCAGCTAGAGATCTTCTGGGTAACTCCGCACACAGCCTGGAGCCCTTCTCTCTTAGATCTCTTCTCTATATTGCCTTCTTACAATATACTCTCACTCTCTCTCTCTCTCTGTCAGTCAATCCCTGCGGGGGATTGGGCTAAATCATCGACAATGTTGTAGTTAGACGCAGCCCGCGCATTGGGGTTGTTGTTGATACGGCGAAGTGGGAAACGGGCTGTTTTGGGAGCTCCATCGGGGGGAGGGGGAGGGATACGTAACGCTTGATCAGTGGGATGAGCGTTAGCGGGGTTATTGGCAGGAGGGGCTTCCGGGGTGGAGCCGTATTGGTTCCGCCGAGTCTGGAGGTTGACCTCATCGGAGGACATCATCAACAGATGGTGGGTACCTGAGTCAAATATGGGTTGATCAGGAGCCGCGTAAGTGATTTGTTGGATGGGCGCATTAACTGGAGGTGGAGCCAATGGTTCAGTGCTCACTAAGCCTTGGTTTGGTAAGGGATTTTGTAGCACCAAAGGTAGCTGCTGAGGTTGTGGGGGATTGGGTGGTGCTTGAGGAGCCGCCTGTCCATGGCATAGTCTATCAGCAGCCAAAAGTTGTTGGACTCGCTCCATA
Organism: Pseudotsuga menziesii; assembly: GCA_001517045.1. Classification (NCBI taxonomy): domain Eukaryota; kingdom Viridiplantae; phylum Streptophyta; class Pinopsida; order Pinales; family Pinaceae; genus Pseudotsuga; species Pseudotsuga menziesii. Next base: position 667,933 of record LPNX010977231.1, read on the forward strand.
AGTGGACAAAAATGGGTGTAGTGGCCATAGACCCCGCAAACAGAACAAGGATAGTTCGTTCGCAAATTAGGGTATTTAGCCTGCTTGGGCGGGTGATCAGGGTTTTGGTTGGTAGGGGCCGTGTTATTATTAGCGGGGGGATTAGGGTGTTGACCAGCTTGCTCGGTTTGTTGGTTGTTCCCACGATTTCGGCCTCTGCCGCGGTTTTGTTGGCCCTGGTTACGTTGGTTGTGCTGGTTTTGCGGCGGGTTTTCTTGGGCGTAAACCTGCCCTTGGGTAGTAGGTGGATTCTGAGGTGGCACAGGTGCTGGAGCAGGCTGCGGTGGATAATATGGAGGTGGAGGCTGCGCTGGTGCAGCTACTTGGGGGGGTTGTTGATAGTGCTGTGGAGCGGGTTGTGGGTTTGCCGCAGGGGTTGGCTGTGGCTGATAATAATGAGGTTGGGCTTGTGGTGGCGCAAGAGCTGATGCATCCTGCTGATGATAGTAGGGCTGGGGTGCGATCGGGGGGGCGTAAGCGGAAGTTATATGGCCGAAACACTGAGGTGAACAGGAGGGTCCATGGGAATGGTGTTGATGTGGTATTTGAGCATACGAGTTGGTTGCTCCAGACTGGGATGTAGCCCGTGAAGGTTCAGGGCCAGGGGGAGGACGGGCTACGAAAAATGGTTGAGGCTGTGAAGAGAGACGGCCAATGATGTCGTCGGCAGCGTGGGATGCCCCCGGTGCATCCTGCTGGGAGGGATCGCCGCGAGGGGCGTCAGGTATGATGGTATAAAGATAACCCGACTGGGCGTAAATAAGATCGAACTGCTGGGCTTTAAGGATAGCCTCTTCCTCCGACTGGGGTCTTTCGGCTGCCACATCCTTAGCAATGAGCAGAAGGAGGGATTTGGGGAACCAATCGAGGAAGATCCGGTCATCTAACTTGATTTTGCATAGGCTACGGCGTCGCCGCCATTCGTGAATGTGGTCTGTGATATGGGTAGCCGTGTCCTGCCGGAAAGATAGGAGGATCTCAACGCCCGCGTCATAGCGGACAGGTAACTGGAAGAACTGTAGGAAGTTCGAGGCCAGGGATGTAAAGGTGGCATGGGTTCCATGGGGCAGCTCGATATACCATTTGGCAGCAGAGCCGGTGAAAGTGCGCTGTAATAAACGGAGGCGAATGGAGTCGTCTACTATGGAGTTGGAGGAACACCATAGATGGAAGGACATGATATGGTTCTGTGGGTCTTCACCTGCCTTACCCTCGAACTTAGGGATGTCTGAGGGGAGCTTGGTGGGCATGTGAGGCCACGCAGGGTTGTGTCGGATGGGGTCGTTGGTTAATCTGGCTAGGTCAGGTAGATTGAGGCTAGCCATATATGGCAAACTCGACGAAGGGTGTGACACGGTTGTGGTTTGGATCAAGTTGGGGCCGATGCCCCCAAGTGGAGGGGTCATGTGAGGGAGGTTGCCCCCAAGTGGGGGAACTATGGTGGTATAGGACGGACCTGCACCCCCAGAGATGGTAGGGGTCACTAATGGAGTGGGGACCGGCATTCCTGCTACGGGAATCGGTACTGTGAGGGGGACAGTAGAGGGGGCCCCTGTGGAGGGCATACCCAATGTAGGTGAGGTACTGGGTGTTGTGGTGGATGTGCCACCAACGGTCCCTCCCATTAAGGGAGTGGGATTCACGCCGGCCATGGGGCTAGTAGGGGCGGTGTAAAGGGTGTTCTCGGATTTAGGCTCCGAGTATGATGTAAAATAAGGGGCACTAGAGTCTGGTGACGGAGTCCTATGCCGCTGACGAGTGGAGTCAAGTGACAAGGCTCGAGATCTAGGATGAGTGGTATCAAGTGATCCGTGCTGTGGGGACTCACCTCGGAGGCGCCGAGAATGTCTCGGGGAAGCAATGGTGATAAAATGAGGTCAAATCTGTGTGGGTTGAACTAACTACAAAATAGCTCAAAAAACTCTAATGCAACCGAGTGTGCTGAAGGAGAGATTCAACAAATGGGGCGCTCAGGCCAACAACAAATCAAAACACCCACTGTAACTGCGTGCTACAACAGGCGGAGTATCAACAGAAATGGTCAGAATACCAAAAAATAATAGGTTGCCTACAAAAATGAAAAATGGTGGACTCACTAAACCAAAAGGAGGTAAGGGAGCATGCAAATACCTAACTAGTAGTATTATGACTCAACTAGACATATCCTCTGCAAGGTGATGAAATCCAAGTCAGACAATATGAAGACGGAAGTCAAGTGGCTAAAGTATCCCCCTACCGGGAGGGACACCGGGTAGTCAAATCCTAGAAGAATGGCAACTAAGATACCCCGTTCATGACACGTCCAGAAAGGTAAATCTGCCGCTTGGTCCTTTAACCGCAATATTCCCTATACAGGGATATTCCGAGAACTGTGAAAGGTAGCCCTTCAGTTACTGAATGGAGTTCGGTATTCCACTCAGACCTCCGGAACCAATCTCACGACTTCAACCCTCCTAAGGGAGAGGCCTTCTGATAATCTGGTTGTGACCGTGTCAAAAAATACTAGGGGATTTTGGTACCCTAAAGGACAACAGCTATGTCTCAAGTGTAAATAACCAAGGGGTGTTATTGGAAGCCTATCCCCTTGATCCTACCTAACTACAAAAGTTCTTTTATGTTCCCCAAGTGGGGTTAAAATGTTGGTTGAGTTAAGTAATTTTTTAGGTCTCACTTGATTTAGATGACAGAGTGTGTGCTTGTGAAGTTGTAAACCCAGAAAAGAAGTGCCAGGGCGACTTCGTAAATATCAATAATGCTGAATTAAAAAACTTTTATCATGCCAAAGTATTGGAATAAAGAATGGTAAAAAAATTTAAAAACAATGCTGTAAAAATATAACAGGAATAATGGTGCAGAAAAAGGCTGTAGGACTGCAGGAAATATGGCAGCAAAGGGGCTGGTGTCAAAAACAGCAAAAAAATTGCAGCAATCAGGCCGCGGGTTTTGACAAAACAGGCGCGCTCAGATCGCGGTTTTTTGGCTAACAGCGGCGGTCGGACCGCGGGTTTGGACGAAACAGTCGCGCTCAGATCGCAGTTTTTGGACTAACAGCGGCGGTCGGACTGCGGGTTGGAAGGCAACAGTCGCGGTCGGGACGCAGTTTTTTAGCTAACAGCGGCGGTCGGACCGTGGGTTTAAAGGCAACAGTCGCGGTCAGGACGCGGTTATGGGGCGGAAAGTCGCGGTCGGCAGCGGCCGAAAGGCGACGGCCGAAAGTAAAAAACGGAAAATAAAAAGACTAAAAAAGCCAGCAGAGTCGCCAAAACTGTAGCTAGGGTTTTCGCCCTAGCTTGTACGAATGAGTACCTACTAAGGACAATGGATTCCTTAGTAGCAGTTCAATAATTTATGAATTAAAAGCTATAACTTGAAATAAAAAGATGCTAAACAATAATGAGAATTAAATCTAAACAAGTGCATTAAACAAAACAGTAAAAAGTAAATAACATAAAAAGAAAGCAGTAAATAGTAAATAATGATCTTTATTGATGTTACCTCTAATGGGGAGGTTGGTGAAGTCCGTTGCGTTGGTCCGATGTCGGTGGCTCCGAGCTTCAAGCTGCTTCTTCTCTTTCTCCAATGGTGGAAATGGGCCAAAAAAGGGCTCTTACGGTGAAAATAGCTTCAATGGTGAGCTATGGTTTTCACGGTGAAAGTAGCTTCAATGGTGAGCTATGGTTTCACGAGCAATTTTGGCAGAGGCAGGATACTTATGATTGTGGATATGGAATAAGGGGTTTCCACCCCTTATTTATAATTGAAAACCATGCGGTTTTAGGGTTAGGGTTTCAGCTATTTAGGGTTTTTTCCTCATTTCCTCATTATTTTATATTTTTTATTCCTTTTTGGATATTTTTGCTTTTTTGGAGGAATTTTGGATATTTTTAGCTGAAAAGAAGGTTTTATGGCCTTTTGGAGGTATTTTAAGCCTTTTGGAGGCTTTTTGCATGGTTTTATGGTGGGAAAATGGACAAATGAGCCATGTAATGGGCAGATGAGGCAGTGAACCATTTTTAGGTGATAACAGATTGCCCCCTGATGTGCGAGGGCAGGAGCTCATCGTATGGCCGATGGACATCATAAGTCATATTTGGTTTTCCTGGGGTGTGGAGAAGAGAAAGAACCAGCTGAAGTCCGGAACACCGATCTCGAACCACCTGCAAGGACTGAAAAGTACATAACCTCTTTAATGGATGAGGAATCATCTGATCATCTGAACGAGGCGGGCATTCCCATGCTCGTATCAGGATATAGCATAGTAAGAACACTGAGGCCAAAACATGGGGACCTTAACATATACATGTCCTCAAATACTAAATGAGGAAGAATCTCAATAGATGGACGAGGCGGGCATTCCCATGCTCGCATCAAGATACATAAAAATCACTTGTGAGGCCCAAAATGAAGGACCTGGAGTAGATAATCACTGTGCATATCATCAGGGTCCGGAAGGGACACAAATCTGGAACATACTGTTGAGCTGACCATGTCTGAGCTGAAAAAACTGATAAACTGGAATGGCAGCAGTGCTACTGAATGTGGTTCTGAAGGAACTGATGCGCTGCTGGATCAGAGTGACAAGGGTCATACTCGTAACGGTACACTGATCTGGAACTGAACTGGGTACTCAAAGAAGCATAGGACTGAATGGCTTCCGAATACAATCGCCAACGCAGCCCGGACATCCACGGGAACATATAACTGGGCGTTCCGAAGTGACTCATCAATGTGCTAGAGTCGAGGGAAATCCGGGGTCTTCGACACAGAATGGAAAGGATATATATCCTGCGCGATTCTCAATGATGCGAATAAGGTACTGAAGTCGAGCATGTGAGAAACAACTATTCGAAGAGGCAATGATGAGTCCTCCCAAAATGGTCCGTAGGCACTCATCACAAATGGTGATGAGTCCAAGGTGCAGGGGCCTCTGGGTCTATCCTCTGGAATAGAGGGGTTGTCGTCGACAGAGGGAGACCTGCAACTATCAAGGCAATGATGTTTCCTTAATAGGAGCGCGAGGTAAAAAACCGAAATGTGATAATACTGATGACAGGGTTGATAAACTGGGGTAAATCACTGGGCAAGTAGAGTGGGTGGACTCAAACTTCCTGTATTCAGAGTATGATGGCGGGGATGATCGGGCAGCATTTGAGACTGACTGATGGTAAAGGGATCATAGCTGTACGGGATCTGAGGGTGAATGGGCTGAGGGAGACTCAAGCTGTGATGGTAGGATACTGTAGAATACTCTGAACAAAGGCGACCTTAGTGGTGGTGCTGCCGAGATGATCGATCATAGCGCCAAGGGGCGCGGGGGGACTTCTTCATGGGTTAGTGAACG
>LPNX010977247.1:5847-32234 GCA_001517045.1 Pseudotsuga menziesii
TTCTACAACACTTCTTGGTTGATGTTCTTTTTGGGCTTCCATTCTGCATTGTTGAGTGGTGGCTTCCCTTTTCTTGCTCTAGTAAAATTAATTTCCATCTCCTTGATCAGATTCTTTATCTTCATCATTTTCCCTGTGACTGTAAACATGTAAAAGTTGACGTTGGAAATATGGCAGACTGTCTTCTTTTTTTTGCGTGCAGCACACAAATGAAATAAGTTTTTAAAAACCAAGCCAACTTTACATAATGGTCTATTTCGGAGCCTTCATTGAATTGTTTTTCTTAAACCATTTTTCTCCCCGGAATTCACCAAAAGTTACCACGTGGAAAGTGGTTTAAATTCCGCTACCACCTTTCCAATTTAACCATCTCACAAGTTTACTCTCCGGAAACATTAATACCCATTGATGAGTTTTCACTTTTTACATTAGCCATTGGATTAATAAGAGGCCACTTTTTTGACTTTGGAAAAAATATCCAAAACTATATAAGTTTGAATATAAATAAAATAATAACTTTATCAAACCCATTTTATAATTTTCATTCAAAAGTTAATAAAACTTTTTTCCCCACTTGTGAAAAATTTATTTCTCTTCTTACCTAAAATTCCTTTAACTTTTCTTCTTTGCCAACTTGGAAATAGCTTAATGAGAAAACTTTGGAAACCGACTCAATCACCCATGAAAACTTAAAATTTTAAAGGCAATAAGACCAATTCCGACAAAAAAAATTTAGTGCTAACACAAATCATCAACAACTATAATGGGAGCATCATATTTTCATTCATAGATGGATTTTCTAGCTACAATCAAATAGAGATACTCCCTTCTGATCACCATAAGATGAATTTCATTTTCCCATGGGGGACCTTTGCCTACAGAAAATTTGCCTTCGGTATGAAAAATGTTGGCACTACCTTTCAATGCGCCATGGCTTATGCTTTCCATGACATTAAGCATATCGTGGAACCATACCTCGATGGATTACCTACCCATTCACAACATTGATAACATCATGACCATTTGAGAACCATTTTTATCAGATGTCGTCATGACAACATTCAGTTGAAATCACACAAATGTGTTTTTTGTGTTGAAATGAGAATATTGCTTGGATTCATTGTCTCCAACAATGGCATCTATATAGACCCATTGAATATCGAATCCATGTTGTCCCTATCACCTCCTATCAATATTACTGAACTTCAAAGTTTTCAAGGGAAGGAAAACTTTTCACGTAATTTTTTCTACAACTACGCCGAGAAGGTGCATGGTTTTACATGTTTGTTAAAAAAGGTCACACCTTTTGTTTTGGATGACCTCGTAAAACGCACATTCGACACTCTAAAATACACTATCACACATGCACCTGTGTTGCAACCACCTAATTATACTAGGTATTATTCCTTTGTATTTGGCTATGTCCTTAACTACTATTGGCATGGCACTAGTTCAAATAGATGAACATGTGATTTATTACCTGAGTAAGAGTCTTCTTGACTGTGAAAAATGTTGTACCTATGTTTAGAAGTTACATATGGCCACGGTCATCGTGGTCTAGAAATTTAATCACTACATCCTACTCCACGTAACTACTATGTACTCAGATTCTAACCCCATGTTTTACATCTTGAATCGTTAGGTGCTTGGGGGAAAACACTCTCGTTAGATTAGCATTCTCCCTAAGTTCGAGTTATAATTTGCAAAATCCAGTTCAAATAAGTCTCTCATATTTGCATAACTCATGTGTGACCTTTCCTACATTACTAAGGATACATAACCCTTGGATTCATTACCTGATGAATCCATGTTCCTCATTAGTATGTATGACTCATGGTATGGAGATTTTATCCTATATCTCTAGACTCAACGCTTTCAGGAAAACGAAACCCGAGAAGAATGTCATTGTATTCGTCATCATGCAAAGTACTATCTCATCATCAATGATACTTTTTTACCATCTTGGCGTTGATGCAATTTTGTATCCTTTCTTAAATCCTGAGAGTCTAAAGTCAGGACTCCACCATTGCACTACTTACGCGGTCTCGATTCCCTACTTTCGTTGTCGACACTTCAACATCAACACCAACACGACAATCCATCCACGAATAACCCGGCGATCCTAACATAAAAACTTTAGTGACAAAATCTCGACACTATCCAAATAGTAATAACATGAACCTTTTGATTCTGATGTTGAAAGTCGAAAGTCGGTAATATGTCCATGTTACTACTAAGTTAGTATACTAATATCTTTCGCGTCCAAAGTCCATTTTTTATGAAATGGGTATCACTAGAAATATCTTCGCGATCTCTATGCAACACTGTGATACTCTAAAACATTTAAATTTTTATATTTTTGGTCATCAATTTAACCCACGATTTCACTAAACACTTTTCAACACTTCCTGTGCAATTCTAGTTGTTATCATGTAGGTGTGGATTTCGGCCCTATCAACCCTAGTGCTACAGCCATTCACTCTGATACCACTATGGCATGTCCCCTCCCATCAATCCATCTCACTGAGGGAACATGAATGATATGCAAGGTGCTAGAATTCACCTTTATGGCCAAATTATGAAATTTATTAACATATAAATGGGTGGGAAATTACATGATTAACATACACAACATAATTAAGAATTATTAATGCACACACAACATGCAATTATCGACATGTTCATCACATGAATAACAATAGAATAATGTATAGAAATAAAACTCATTCTCAAGATATTCACGTGCAGTCAATTTGACAATTCAACTGGACCAATTTATTCAATCTGAAATAAACAAACAATCATTCATATTACATAAGATTAGGCATAATCAGAGACAACATAAAACACTTATCTTTCAATTGGAAGCTTGAGCAATTGTATAGGGAAGTGAAATGTTCCACCCAACTGTAGGTCTCTTCCTAACCTATATTCTTTCAGCACTTAGAGACCACCCTTGAGCTATGTGTATGTATCCACTAAGGAGGAACTACTTAGGGTAAGTCATAGCCATAGTCACAATCACTCAGGATAAGCCATCACATAGCTGGGTTTATCAAGAATGTGGGGAAGTAGGGAAGGAGAATGGTATATCAGTGAGCTCAACCATAGAGCTAAAATCATCTCGATTGATCTCAGACATCCTTGGCACCTACAATATCTACCACACCCAACACTAGGAAGGTCCTCTTATCTGCTACATAATCCCTCAGCCACCCCTTCCCCCTAGTGCTCTTTAGGGTGGACATAGAAAGGTCCAAGATACTAATACTATAGATATTATGGCATTCATTGGGATCATCAAGCCATTGAGACCTCCAATATCACTTTTGCTTCAATCCACTCTTGGATTTTTCCAATTTCTGGCCACATGACTGTAAATCACGAAATTTCACTTTCAGGCTTCCAAATATGAGTCTTCCAATGGATTTTCGGGATTTTGGCACTCTTAATTTTTTCCTAGGGTTTATATCTATGGATTCTCCATTGGATTTTTCTTCTTCCGTGAATTTATGGGAAATTTTAGCAATTTAGAACACAACTTCTTTTGAAGTTGCTATTTTTGGTTTTTCACAGTTGGCAATGCATATCAAGGTCAAAATTGCAATCTGATTGTTCCACAACTGGAACGGGGAGGGTGGAAAATGAATTCCCATGAGGAGAAATGAATTATGGGTCAAGTAAACCATGCCCATATCTAGCCATACAAATTTATGTTTTTTCCCATTCTCTATTAATGCATGCGATGATTTCTCAACTACTTCCTCACAACATAATTAAATGCAAGCAAGGGAAGTCAATATGGGTTTTCAAGGTGACATTTGTGTTTGAATTATTATGCCATTGGTCTTTGGGAAATGAGTGAAATTAGATTGTATTATTATGCATTGTAATGAAATGAATAATACACACTCAACAAGACAAATTTAACAGGAAATAGATAAGTATTGCTCAATATAATTACAATATAAACTTCATTAATCCCAACAGTATACAACAGTGTTACATAAATGAGAATTATGTGGATATGATTCAAATCTACCAGCTCAATATGACTGCATGGCTAACAAGAAGTGTATAAATCACTATCGTATCTCAGTAGTATAACTCTATTTGTCTAATTCAGCCTCTTAATCAGTTATAATCAGTTAAACTAGTCTAACTAATGTGGTAGGTGAGAATAGGTGCCTACCCACATGCATCCATGCAAGACTGGTGCTAGTTGAACTGGAGGACATCTAACTGAATGTAACTGAAGCATAAATTAGCTTAACTAGTTACCAACTACCAACAAATTAAGGAGGTTGGTGGTGGCACTCCTAGTGTCTCCTAAATTGTAGGGATTGGTCTCAGAGGAACATAAACTGATGCATGAAGGTGCATTCAATTGCAGTTAACCTCTATATGTGTTCCCCACACTCTAATGACTAGTACTAGTGGAACCAATAGCCTAAGTGGAACCAATGGTACTATTGGTCCCAATAATAATAAAATAACTTCTAAGTTAGGAAAATATAATTTAATAGACTAGTTTGGACAAGGGAGGATTATAAATCCTAACCCCCCCCCCCCCCTTAATCCTAACTTGGACAACTGTGAGCCCTGGAAACAAGGAAAAAAGTCACCCAATTACAATATAAAATAATTAAAAAATGTTGCTTAATAAACTGCGGAAATAGGGGAAAACCTCATGGGAAACCCCCCCCTCAAGATAAGCATGAAATACGAAAAAACAAGCTAAAAACTTGTAAAACTTTTGCTGCAATTTGCAACACTATGCAACAACAAATGTAGTATCTTGGTTCTTATGTGCAGCAACATCTTGATATTGTGCATGTGAACCTCACAAAATTAAATGATTATTTATGGAGGAATTTTCCTCTTTGGAAGAAGAATAAAATTCTCAACTGAATTGGGAACATAGACAACTGCAACATGAAAACTAGACCCATGTAGAGAAACTGAGATCAACTGATGAGAGATCAAAAGTGCTTGAGAATTCGAACCATGTGAGGAAAACCCAAGAAACTGATATATGGAAGCCTTGAACATCAAACCATGTGAGGTAAAATCAGCTCCAATTGTTAGGAGCAACTGTCTAGGCGAATGCAGAATGTCTCCATCTTTACTAGTTCTGTGAGGAGATGAGCATGTGATCAAATAGATAGGTAGAGAAGCCATGGGACTGTGTAGAGAAAATTATTGAGCTCCATAATCTGATATAGCTTCAAAAATAAACAATGATCCACAAAATATAATATCAGCAAACTCATAAGAGAAAACTAATATCAAATCCCCAGCATCAAGTTTGAAAGAGACTTGCGGTACTTGATTTTTCAAACCAAAATTGATGAGAACAACTACAAGATTGAATGGAAGTTGTTGAAACTTAAAACTTGAACCAAATAAGATCATATCAGATCCAAATAATTTCATATCATATCCAAGAGTGTGCACCATCGAGATGGTAGATGAACAATTTTCTCCTTCTTCAAAACTACGAGTATTGGTGCATTCAATCATGTAGGATTTTCCTGGAAGCTCAAGATCAATGAAAGTGAATGAATCACTCCTAAAATATGATATTTCTTCCAAAACATACAAATTATTACTTATCTGCACACCAAAAAAATCATTAGAGATAGATAAATCAAATACCTCTTCATTTTCTGAAACAATCACTAGTAAACTATGCACAGAATTTAATATAGAAGAATGACTGGATATTTTTTGCATAGAATAGAATCAGAGTTTTTCTTCAACAACAGAGATTTGAATGTCTCTTCTGGATATTCCATATGAGAATATGTGATATCATAGATCTCATAAACTTTTGGAGTAGTAGGATAAGGAGTCACTCCAAGGATACTTTCTTCAATTCGAATTGACTGTGTGGAAGATTATGTGTCTTCTTCATCTTGAACAACATGCTTTGCTGTAAAAGAGGGAACATTGAGTACATTCTTGAACTCATCATGTTGGATTTTAATATAAACTCTCCCAGTAGTTGGGATTTGAAAGTCACATGCCATATAAGTGTTAGGTCCTCCTGATAGAGTGAGAGTGGTGAAGGATTCCCTGGAGGAAACCATGTGGTTGGATATGGAAGAATCTATCAAGAAAGCCTTCGAGGGAGTGAGGCATGCATTCAAGGAATGTGACCTTTCAAATTATTTATGATTTTCTCCATCATCAGACATATATGCATCTTGTGGAAGGGAAATATTTTTCTATTCAAGGAGTTCTTTCAACTAGTCGAGGGTCTTCTTCATGCATTGGCTTTTTGGATGAAAGCCTCTCATATAGTATGAACATCTAGCTGTTTCTTTTCTGGAACCCGAGGCTCCAGTTGAAGACTTCTTATTCTATTTTGGATTCAAATCAGAAGCTTTAGGATCCTTTCCCTTCTTCTTCCCTTTATCTTGCGCATTGGTTGAGTCCAAAATCACAAGAGCTTGGTTCTTAGAAGTTTGGAGGACTCCCATTTTGACCAACTTATCCTGCTACTATATTAAATACTCAGAAAATCCATCCAGTGAAGGAATCTTCCAATTGGTGATGGAAGCTATTTTTGGGATAGAAGGTGTTATAGCTTGTTTTTTTTTTCTAGTTTGAATCATATGCTTATCATAAAAAATGATTTTTCTTATTGGTTTAACATTTTTGAGCTTGGTTTTTTGCTAGTAGATTTTTGTTTATGATTGATTTTATAAGTATTATTTTTAATTTTATAGATTTCATAGTTTTTTATGGGCTTATAGGATGTATGTATTTCTAAAAGGTTCTAAATAAATATCATAAGGTCTTATTAAAATCTATTTACCAAAATTTAACACATTGTTTTGAGTTCTGGTTAAACAATCATCAAACAGATATTCTTGTAGTGCAAGCACAGAAAATGTGAACAAGGGCGCTACAAGAAAATCGTGCCTTTTGAAAAAGTTATGATTTTGCTCGTGATTTCCAAAATTTGCACATGAGAGGAGTTTTCCGCACCTATCAAGGATATTGATACGTGTTTGGGCCATAATAATCATTGTGACAAGTGTTTTGAGATGAGGTAAAAATCATTTGTTTTAATTGCACTTATTCGGAGGCTAGAGGATACAGATCATTTAAACAACAATGATCGTGCACAATGAGGGTAATTCATTATCAATTATGCATTTACTAAATGCATGAAAAATCACAGAAACCGTATTGAGACCTGGCAGTTCGTGATTGAAGAATGAAGACAGATAGCCATTTAGGGTTTGCAGGGTAAGTGATTAGCGCGATCATGGCAGTTGAAGACAGCCTTATGAAAGATATTGGACACCTGGGAAGATAAGAAAGCATATTTTTAGCAACCGGATTCATTATTAAGATAGGTATGAAAGAAATTGCTGATATGCTCCATGAGTTCGGGCTCGCTTTGATAGAGGATTAGTTATTGGTGTTAATTAAGAATGCAAGTTTATGAACCCAATTTTTGCTCAATTGTTAGTCTATTTTGTCAATAGGGTCAAAATACTTATCAGTTTGTGAAGGAAAAATTCATATCAAGGGTTTAATTTTCTCCGTTTATGGTTGAATGTTAAAATAACAAACCTTCAAATAGTTTTAACTCTTTTCTGAAGAAAGCACAATTAAGGTCTATCACCCAGAATGAAGAGAAGTGGGAAAACAAATAGGGCTGAGCCTTCAGACATGTCTTGGGCTCAAAATTTCCCTGACTATGCAAGGTTATTTTCAGAAGAAGCTTGGTTGAATTATTTTGAGAAGATTGATGGCCATCATACAGAGGTTTCATACAAATTTGCTCAGGGATTAGAAAAATACATAGTCACATTTGATACCCTAAAAATTGAGCTGACTAGAGAGTTAATAGAAGAGGCTACATCAATTGCTGATGAAGGTGAGTATTGGTTCAAGAAGGTTCCTTTTGTTTTTAATTAAGAGAATTACTTGTTGTCAAATGTTGTTAAAGATTTGGGTAAATGAGTACATATATAGAAGTTCAAACCAGAGTGGAGAGAGCCAATCAAGATCCTGCAAAGCTATGTAACTTGTGAAGGAAGATATGCCTTTGTGTTTAAATATCATTTTAGGTTTATGCAACATTTAAATCATGAATCAAAGATGAACCTCCCTTTTTCCTAAAGAGTTTGCAGAAGATGTGTAGCAGAGTAAGGGAGCATCAGGATCATACTGAGTAGTACATATTTCATCATGGTCTGATAAAATAAATCATAAGTATAGTGCTCCAAAAGAAGGGAAATACTTGGGATCATTTTTTATTTTGGTTTGGGTTTCAAAGTGAGAAAGAGGACCAATCAAAGAAAAGATAGGTGAAAAAAGCAGAGAACTTAGTCAAAAAATTGAAGAAAGAGGTCATAGTCAAAGTAGAAGAAGATAGTGTACAAGAAAAGTCTATGACACAAAGGGTTGAAAATCCTAAAAGTGAACACCAAAATAAAACTAATGAAGGTGAACCATCAAAAGTTCAAAAGCATGATTTAGATCATGTAGAAAACACCCTAAATGAAGAGGTAAACAAGGGAGTAGATGAAATTCTGTTAGAACAAGAACAGGTCCATACAGGAGTACATTCAGAAAGAAAGGAAAGTCCACTGATTGATAAATCTAGGGTTAACAATGCACAAAGTTCACAAGAGCAGTCTAAAGAAAATTTGGTTTCACAAGGAGTCCAAAAGAAAGGCGGTTCGGCTTGCAGCCATTAAGCATGAAGGAAAATATTTGAGAATGTTGGGAGAGATAGGAGTACGCTAGAGACCTAAGACCAGACCTGAGAATAAATTGAGATTGAACATGAAAAATTTGTTAAACCCTAAGTTAGCTCAGGCGAAAATCACAGTAATAGAAGAATCTTCTTCCCAAGAAGAGTTAGAAGAGGATGAAAACTTGAATTAAAAAGAACAACAGTAAGAGAATGATGAGGAGATCTTTAAGAGATTCCTTGGATGCCATAAGGACTATTTTCAGCTTCAGAAGGAAAGTGTTTTTATTCTGAGAATGAGAACAAGCATCAAATAGTATAGGTATTAGATAGAATTCCTGCATGAAACAAATGAAGGATTAATAGTATCCAATAGAATATTAAGAGAGGATTTAGAATAGATTAATAGCCATTACCGAGAGTTAATTGCAGTCTACAAGGAAGCATTGAAGAGAAAAAGACAGACACAAAGTATGTGTGTAGAGTTGAAGCAGACTGTTCAAGAAATAACTCAACAAAATAAGGAATTATCAAAAAGAGTTGAAGACCTAGAAGCTGAGAAGCAGAGAACTAGGAGGAAGACTCAAGATTTGGAGGGGATATCCCTTTTGGTAGAGGCTGCTAAATATTTGTAAAATTCTTTAAGTGATAGGTGTTGTTAGTTAACTTTTTGTAAAGAAATTTTTTTAGTTTGATCAACTTTACTTTGTTAAGTGATTCGATGGTCTTACCTAAAAGGTAGTTATTCAGTTAGGTAATTGTTTTTTATGTAACCAAGATAAAATTAGAACTGTAGAATGAAGGATGGTTCAAATTTTGTACAAGGGGAGGCTATCAAGCTACTGTATACAAATCTAAGTTTAAAAACTCTTATGTACTTTGGATTATTGATTATGTTATATATGCAATCTATAAGCCCATGTTATCCTATTTGCTGGTTTCATTTCTAATTGGTGTGATCACTCAGTTTATAAATTCATTCCTTGTTTAAGGTTATTTCTCATGTAATGCTTATGAAATGTGGATGAAACTTAGTATTGTTCTTATGTTGTTTTGGTTTATGTTTCATATATTATACATCTCAGTCTTATATTGTTGCATGACTTAGTATTTGTCTTAGACTTATGATTTTTTACCCTCTTGTTTACAAACTGCAAAACCAAAACCCTAAAAACCTATTTTACTTAGTTTTATTTTATGAGATTGTGTTGGTTTGTTCTTTAGTAATCTGAGAACAATTTCTGGCACTAACATCTTTGGTGCTGTTGCCGGGGATGAAGTTGAAGCATACTTTCCCTGAGTTATTCATCATTCAATTGGTTTTGAGAGGTGGACAAAACCAGCAAATCATAAAGACTACATTTCACCAAACATTTCAGAGTGGCTACTAAGGGAGTTGGGACAAGAAGTAGACCTAGTTCACCATTACACCTAGGTGTCTCAGACCTAGAGCAAATTCTGAAAACAGCTAGGAAAATTAAGAGGTCTCAGTCATCTCCAGCCTTATGTAACCCTGACCAAATTGACCTATTGTCACCCTTTTCATTTGCAAAGGAAGAAGAACAAGATTCATCATGGTTGAAACCCACAATCCCTTTTAGAAGTTTTCAAATATTTATTGATCCTCAGCCCTTCAATAAAGAAAAATCCCTATCTCTTGGAAAAATCTCTTTATTTCAGTTTAAAGTCAGTAAGAGTCCTTTTCATCCAAGTTCCAGTCAAGATTTTCCTTCATCTAAACCAGTCAGTTTAAAAATGGTAGCCCAACAGTAGCCATTAGATATGATGGATAGAATGGTGGCAGCTAGGTATGCACGTTTAGTTTTACCTCAACCCTTAAATTCTCTTCCTGGTGGAGATTACCAAAAGTAATTTCCTAGGTTTAATGGACAAGGTGAGACAACAACTGAAGAGCACTGGGATGCATTTCTCAGCTATGTAGATAATCAAAATATTGAGTCAAAATATGTGTGGATGAAAATGTTCATACAGAGTCTGGATGGAGAGGTCAGAAAATGGTTTAGAGAGTTATCAAAAAATTCCATTACTTTCATAGAGGAGCTTCAAGATGTTTTCATGAGACAGTGGGGTGATACTAAGGATCATACATATTACATTACAGAGTTTGGAGCTCTAAGAAGGAAGAAATATGAAACTATAGTTGACTTCTCTAAGAGGTTTAACAAAATGTATGGAAGAATCCTTATAGAAATCAAGCCTTCTGAAACTTCAGCAAAACTCACCTATGCTAATGCTTTTGACTATGAGTTTTCCTTACTCCTGAGAGAAAGGAGACTTGTCACTTTACTGAATATGTAAGAAGCAGCATTAGAGGTAGAATCTAATATTCTTGCCTCTAACAGATTGAAGGTAAACTCAGCTCAACAAGATTATGATAGGAAAGGTAAAAGGGAGGTAGCTCCAGTAGTTTTAACATCACAGCCTGCAGATGGTAAAATTGATGAGATGGAAAAATTAGTGAAAATACTAACAGCAAAATTAAATAAATTGGAATTGCAAAAAAATCCCAATAGGCCTACTCAAGAAGGGGACAGAAACCTTAATAACCCAAATCAGTTTAGAAGACAGTTTGCACCTCGTTTTATCCCTAGTGAGAGAAGGAATAATGATATAAAAAGAGAAAGGAGAGAAGATGAATATCAAAAGGTACGACCCCCAATTCAAAACAATGTCACTGATGAAGGAGAAATAGAAGAGGATGAGCAGTTTCAAGATCCAGATCAAGACAAATTATTTTGGAGAACAGTTGACTGAAGGTTTTGTGATTGAGGAAGATTTTTTTAATTCTGAATATTATGATGCAATTTTTTTTCAGACAGAAGATGATTTAAACCTTGAAGTAACATCTGATATATATCAATCTGACCCTAAGAAAACCCTAAATTTGAGTTCAAGACCAAAATAGGTGGTTCAAAACCCTAAAGAGAAGGTAATTCTTCCTCCTAAATAGCAATCAAATCCAGCATTAGAAAAAAGACAAAATCAGGATAATCCAGAGAAGGTTATTGAAGTTGAAGAAGTGTATAAGAACATACATAATTTTAACTTTGAAAATGAATTGTGCAAATTAAAGTCCCAATGCCTTTCACTGAATTGATTAAAAATCCTTGTTATAAGAATTCAGTTTTCAAAATGATGGGTTCGGCAACCAGTCACGTACCTTCTGACACAGTAAACTTACAGGAGGAGAATCCCAAAAAATTTATTGGATCAGCTTTAGCAGAGAAAACTGAGAATGATGCAAGTGCATCCCCACCTTTTTATATCACATTAACCATCCATGAGTAGATGATCCATAATTGTCTTTTGTATTCAAGAGCATCTCATAATCTAATGCCAAAAGTAGTCATGGAAGCTTTGGGATTGAGAATAACAAAACCTTATCATGATTTGTATGCTTTTGATTCTAGAGCTATAAAATGTTTAGGAGTGATAAAGGACATGGTGGTTAGCTTAGCTCAGCTACCAATGAAAAGTGTTATTATGGATGTAATAGTGGAAGATATCACACCTAAATTTGGAATGCTCCTTTCTAGATCTTGGGCTAAGAAAGTAGGGGGAACTTTACAGATGGACTTAACATATCTTTGGAGGTGAGAATAGGAGGTTGTATAGAGATTTACAATTTACTTATATTGTGATTGATGACAAGAATCCTACAAATCATCCATTATATGCTGTTGAAAAGGATTTGGGGACTTGTATGTTGCATTTTAGTGATGATAATGATGCTTTTGGTATGTTACAGGTTGAAAAAGAAAAAATCAGTCAAATGTACTAGGGAACAAAAGGATGAACTTTGGAAGATGTATTTTGATGGATCATCATCTAAAGAAGGTGCTGGAGCAGGAGTTGTTTTGATATCTCCTGGTGGTGAAGTGGTAAGCTTGATGTATAAGTTAGAATTGATTACCACCAATAATAAAACAAAATATGAAGCTTTGTTATTAGGTTTGAGAGCTAAAAAAGATATAGGTATTAAGCAAATCTCTATTTATTGCGACTTTGAGTTGGTTATTCAGCAAGTAAGGAATAATTATCAAGTAAAACAAGATTTGTTGAAAGTGTACAAGAACGAAGTATGGGATATGATAGATAATTTCTTTGTGGCATTTAATATTTCCTATATTCCTAGAGATCATAACCAAACTATTGATTCTCTTTCCCTAGTAGCTACACATTTCAAGATTCCTAAAACAACTCAGCTGAAATATCCTATTGAAGTTAGGTACAAAAATTTTGTGCCTGATAATATAAAGCAATGGAGAGTTTTTGAGGATTATATAGAGATTAAAAGGTTTTTAGAGCTAAATGATAAGTTCTCTAATTCCTTAATTGACCAAGAACAGGATGATGAAACTCAATATACTGAGGGTGTTGCAAAAAATGAAATTGCAGGTCATAAAATCATTGAGCTAAAAAGTAATTTTATTCCTAAGGGTTTGGTGCCTTTAGAGAGTATTTTTTTGAAGGATGATACCCCCTTAAAACAAACTATGTGGTCTTCAGAGGAGAATGTAATGGATTGTGATATCGACACAAAGGAATATCCCAGGATGGTGAAGATATCAAAGTCACTTACAATAGAGCAGAGAAAAAGGTACATCAAGCTGTTAAAAGAATATGTTGATATCTTTGCTTTGTCATACGAAGGTTTGAAGACTTATGATACTAGTATTATACAACATAAAGTTCCTTTGAAACCAAATGTCAAACTATTCAGACAGAAACTGAGGAGAATCAATCCTACTTTATTCCCTGTCATAGAAAAGGAGGTAAAAAAGTTGTTGGATGCTAAGATCATGTTGCTCTTCGATATTCTTCATGGGTATCAAATCTAGTACCTGTCAAAAAAAAGAATGGAGAAATAAGATTGTGTGTTGACTTCTGTAATCTGAATAGGTATTCACTTAAAGACAACTATCATTTACAAAAAATTGAACAAATATTGCAGAAGGTGGTGGGTGCACAAAGGATTTCAATGGTGGATAGTTTTTTAGGGTATAACCAAATTGCAATGCACCTTGATGATAGAGAAAAGATAGCCTTCACTACCCCTTGGGGTGCTTTCATCTACGAAAAAATTCCATTTGGATTAATGAATGCTGGAGCTACCTTTCAAAGAGCTATGGACATAGCTTTTGTTGGAGAGAAGGATAAGTTTGTGGTGATCTATTTGGATGACATAACAGTCTTCTCATAGTGTGATGAAGAGCACTTAAGGCACCTAAAACAAACTTTCTTGAAATGCAGAAAATATGGACTGTCTCTCAATCCAAAAAAGTCACATTTTGTTGTACAGGAGGGTAAGTTGTTACGTCATTTGGTTTCAGCTGATGGCATTGTTATACACCTGAATGGCACCTCTCCATCCGAGGACACTTATGGATAGAGGTTTGCCCAAAACACTATAGCTTGGCTTGTCATGAAGTACATTCTTCCCTCATCCAGCTAGTCACTTTGCCATTTTTTCCATGTTGAGATGTATTCACGACTCTCTTTATATACAAATCATGCATCACTCACAAGTCTCCTTTGTAGCAAGTCGCGAATCCATGTATTCACGGGTTGCGCTTATACATAGTCGCAAATCATTCGCGGGTTGCTCTACTACAGACCCGCGAATGTGTCTCAACATTAAAACATAAAAACACTCGCGCTAATGGGAGATTAGTTAACTCATTTAACTTAATTTCCTTAACTGCTACAACTTCCCCAACCTTCGAGAACTGCCTTATTTCACCCATATAAATACAGGCCTTGGGGAGGGTGTTGGTTACTTACACTTTTGGAACAAAGTTATGCTGGTGGATTTTATATAGAATTCTTTGGAGCAGTGGAACTCAGAATCCTTTGGTTACAGAGGAGTCCTTGTCTCAGGCATTGGGTTGTATCTGAACTCTTTCCATTATTGATAATAAAGAGATTACTTCTTCCATATGTGTTTCATGTGTATTGGTTTGATGAATGTTTATGCTTAACCATCTTATATGTGATTTATCTAACCTGCTTATACATATATGAATCATCTTGTATCTGGAAAAGTGTTTCTTGATAGGTGAAAGAGGAGCAATCCAGAAGATTTCAGAAGTGGAACAGAGAGGAAGAAGATTAGCAAGGATCGACCTTCGTTTAACAAGTAAGTCCTTTCAATCTTCCTATTTCTTATTCTGTACTTTAGAAGTCAATTGTCTGCAAGTAATTGAGTATGTTGGTAACCCCAAACCTTAGGTTATTAGGTGCATAATCCTATACAACAGAACTGGCGACTCCGCTAGGGAGCCCGGACTGTTGTAGGTTGTTTTCTGTCCTCCTGACTAGTTTTGCTTGTGAGTCTATTGGTGATTTTTATCCTGGTTCTTATTTGCTTCAGCATTTGAAATTTTAGGGTTTTTTTCTTGATTTTTTGAGAAAAATTTTATACCCATTCGCGGGTTGTCTTTCTAGATATTCATGAATACTGGTTGGCATTCATGGGTTGTAATACTAGACAGTCGCGAGTCACTCGTGAGTTGCTCTTAGTGATAGTCGCGAATACTCCCGGAAGTGGGGATTTTTAAAGATAAATTTTGCTTGTTCTTTTCTTTGTTTGGTCCCTGTTTCTGAGTGGTCTTTCTTTAAGAATGTTGTGTAGTAGATCTGAATAATGTTGGTGATCACATTTCTTTAATTTTTTGGAAGCTCTTGAGTCTTTTTGCTTGGTTTATTTACTGCTTGCATAATGAAGTGTTTTGGCCTATTTTGGGTTGTGGGTTAAAGTGTCTTGGTCCAGATCAGTGATCAGGGTCTTGGGCTCTGTTTTTCCAGTCTGTCTTCTGACAGTGGCTGGTTGTCACTTTCCTTTGTAAGTTTGCAGTGATTCTTTGTCATTGTTAGCACCCAAGCTAGGGTTCCTAGCCTTCCTCTATTGGTTTTTTGTTGGTTCTATCAGCCTATTTGCTTCAGTTTGTTAATTTTATACAATTTATAAGCATCAAGTTTGCTCAAGCATAGTGCATTGTAGATGCATAGTAGAATTTTGATTATTTTTAAAAGTGAAAAGAAAACATAGTTAAAGCTTTTGCATTGTGATTTTTGCATAAGTAGTGTTTATTTCAATTTAAAAATATTATATAAAAAACTACAAAAACATAGGCTTAGTTTCTTTCATCGTTGCTTTCAATTCATCAATACATATTTGCAAAAATTAAAAAGAATTTTGTTTTTATAATGGAAATTTTGATTTGAATACACCTTTGCTTTCATTTATTTCTTGTTTGAGTC
Organism: Pseudotsuga menziesii; assembly: GCA_001517045.1. Taxonomy (NCBI): domain Eukaryota; kingdom Viridiplantae; phylum Streptophyta; class Pinopsida; order Pinales; family Pinaceae; genus Pseudotsuga; species Pseudotsuga menziesii. Next base: position 21,851 of record LPNX010977247.1, read on the forward strand.
AAAACATCATACAGTATACCACTCCATTTCCTCTTGAGTAAAGAACAGCCCTTTAAAATAAATGCATAAATTAAAATTTATTAGTAAGTTTTGTTTTCTAGGGGCCTTTCACCTACTAGCTTAGGCTAGACTTGTGGGCTAGGGAGTGTAAACTTCCCACAAGTTATAAACTCAGACGTAGTGGACCTTTCTTTAGGAAAATCCTTGACTCTATCACTGTATCTGGGAAGCTCCTCTCAAACGGGAGTTAAGAACTAGGCCGCGTGGAGGCTTGGATAGAGGAGATAACCCTCCGAATCCTTGTCAAAACGTAACCCAAGACTTTTACGCATCTAGGGATTCTGTCCTAGACAGAGTTTCGGGCTCAGCTACCCTTCCCATGCATACGAGTTCGGCTGACGACTACCCCCCAGATAGCTGGTATTGCCAAGCTAGCCTTTAGTCTCTTGTCTTTTAGGGTTCATACCTAGGTAAACCGGAAGGTTATTTCTGGTTCACCTTGAATGGGCTTGGAAGGTAACCCTTGTGGAAAGTGTAGGAGGACGGTGGGTGATTCCTCTGCTTGTTCCTAAGAACTGCCTCAAGGACGCCAAGTAATCGTTCATCAGCTTTCTTCGGGAAAGTATATCTTTCACCCTGGTTTGATTGCTTGAGACTTTAGGAATTTTTAGTGTATTCTCTGTGGTTTTGACTGTGTTTAGTTGGCCTTAGGGTGTGATTAGTCAAATTTTTAATTCTGGAGGACCAACCTGTTAGAAGGTCAAGAAGGTTGAGAAACCTTCCTCCTATCACTGCATTGGAGCCTCCACCTTTACCTCAAAGGCGGAGATTAGACACAGAGGGTTCATTTGAACTTGTAGGAATAAGTGAGGTTCTTGGTGAACCAGAACTCATTGCTAACCGCTTTAATCTTGATATAGTCGAGATAGAAGAATTACAGACTGGCGAGTTTGCAAGAAATTTTAACTCCCCCTTGACTGATTTGAACGATCCTATGATCGTGCAGGTTAGACCATTTGATTCACCAGTGCTAGGTGTCCCTGTGGGTAGAGTCATGTCTTCTCTGGAAGAAAGTTCTTTTGTGTTTACCTCAACCATTCCGCTTGAAGGGGTACTACCTCCCCTGGTTAGTACCCCTAGATCTAGTTTGCCTTCTACACCTTTAACTCCAGCGAGCTGGGTGGTTCAACCACCGGTTCACTCAAACATAGGAGGTACCTTTGGTAGCACGATTGCTGGGATCCCCGGTATACCTACCATTCCTTCTTCCTTTACTTACACTACCCAGAGTGGTCTGGTAGGATCCTCGGCATATATCCGAGGATTTCCTTGTAATGGGGGGCACATTCCCCCATCCAGTCCATACGTAGGTCCATCTCCTTCATATGTAGGAGTGTAGTTTGGGAGCAACACCTCTTATGGGAAGAGCTTCCAAACCCCTATTTCGGTCCCATACACGAGCTCTCCCTTTTCGTTGTTTAGCGGAGGGATACCAGCTCCAGTTTTTTAGACCCCTGCTTCTATGGGGATGGCCCGAACCACTTACACTGCACCTCCCACACAAAATCATGTGGCTTACGGATGGAATCCATTTGAAAGCAACCTTCCCACTTCACAACCGATGGCTGGGAGCAACCCCATTTTTACCCATGGGCATTCGGGGGCAGGTCTCTCAAATCCCCAAGTTGGCACATTTAGTGCCCCAGTTAGGCCCAAACTTCCTTTTCTGGCAACTTTAAACTTGCCAGACTTGTCAAAATTGATGAATGAACCGATGAGGCATGACCCCTTGTGGCCACCTGTTCCCACCAAGTTACCATCGGACATCCCTAAGTTCGAAGGAAAAACTGGTGAAGATCCTGGGGCACATGCCACCACTTTTCACTTATGGTGTTCTTCCAATTTGTTGAATGAGGACTCAATTAGATTGAGGCTATTCCAGAGGACCTTGATGGGTACGGCGGAAAAATGGTATATTCAAATGAGATCATCCCTGAGGCACCGAGGCCTTCGCACGAAGCAGAGAAGCCTAAGCTTGGACCCCATGCCGATGGTGTGGTTGGGTCTGTTAACACTCCCACTGTAGAGTCTTTGACTAAACAAATTCACCAATTGTCTGTCAAACAGTCTATGGCGGAGGTACCAAAGGCTGCCCCCTCTCCCTAGAATGCAAATGTATTTGCTCAAACCTCTCAGAAGGGAAATCAGTAGCCCGGCGGGAAGAAAAAGAAAGGTAATAAAGGAGAGGGAAACCAAGACAAGCCAAAGCCCGCGAACAATGCTGATGGGGGAAAAAAAGAAAAGAAGAAGGTCAAGTTCCCTTGTAAGTTGTGCCAAGAGGGCCACCTTACTCACCTTTGTCCCCTTATGGATCAAGCCCAGAAGCTACTCAAAGCTCAACAACCGGCTGTCCTGAAGGATCATTTTCCCCAAAGACAAAACACTGCTTCAGCTTCTAATGTAGCAGGGGGCACTCAAACTACCCCTGACCCTAATTATATCAACATGGTTTGATCTTCGAATTTGTTGCAAACCAGGAACAAAAACTATGAAACTGAGACTTCTAAGAAGGGTAAAGCTGTAGTTGAAACTTCCAACCCTCTCACAATAGAGAAACCTGTCAAAACTATGCTGAAGATACCAAAAGGTGTTTTCAAGAAGACCTTGCATAACCCCAATGCTAGGGCTGCTTCAAACTACTCTATGGTTGAATATTTAGCTCAAACCCCGTGTGCAATGTCAGCTTCAGAGGTGTTACAGAGTTGTCCTGCCCAGCGGGATGCTCTCTTAGCAGCTTTAGGTAGCATGGATTCTTCGAGTCTCATGGTGAAATTGAATCTGTCTGATGTTAAAATTCACCTACCTTACCATGTAGCCCTATTAATAGATGTCGTCCATGGTGGTAAGACCATTGGAAGGGCAGTCATTGATGCGGGAGCCTCTACATGTGTTATGTCCCTGGCCTGCTGGAAAGTTCTTGGATCCCCAGAGCTGGTCCCATCAAACACTTTACTTACTGCTTTCGATGGAAGATCCTTCCATCCTCATGGTATCCTGCCATCTTTTGAGATTAAGTTAGCAGGAAAAGCAGTGTCTGTTGAAGTTGAAGTGATTGATGCTCCCTTGGACTACAATTTGCTTCTGGGAAGGAATTGGACTTATGCAATGTCTGCTGTTGCATCGGCTGTTCTTCGTGTAGTGGTTTTTCCACATGAGGGCAAGTTGGTTATTGTTGACCAACTTGATTTTACCTGAAAAGGCCGTTTAGAGTATAAGGAATCCACTGTACCATTGGTTGATCAGGACAAACCTGCTGCACAGAGCTTGGGATCTAGAATGTACGCATCATTGATGGGCACATTTGACCTTCCAGCCTCGGTGAACTACATTGGTTCTACTACTGTGGGGAAGTCCATCGCTACGGTTGTCGATAGGACTGATCCTTGGGTCCTCCCAACTCCCCATGAACCAGAAGTTCCCTTATTAGCAGTAGAGGTAGATTATCAAGCCATCACTCAAGTTGCTGCTGATCCCATTCCAGATCCTCTATCAGTCTTAGATGATCTGGAAGAAGTCTATTTGCCCGCATGGGCAGAAAACTCTTCACATTCCATAGATTGCTTAGATAGCGTTTTACCTTCCGAAGAAGCTATTATGGAAGCTATGAGTGGACGTGATAAGATTTGTGAAGATCTTCATCATAGATCCTATTTCCTTCTAGATCTAAGCAAGATAGAAAACCAAGAGTTTAAAGTGAGACTATCAGATGATATTGAGGTACCTATCAACCCTTTTCCTAGGGAAGGGGTGTTTGTTGAGGGGAATATGGCAAACATTTCCACCACTATACCGATCAATATCTCTGTGAATCCAGATGTCGTGGAAAACATCTATATAGGTGCAAACTGATCTTCGGAGGAGATTGCCATCTACACTGCCCTTTTCAAGGAATTCCGTGATATCTTTGCCTGGTCATATGAGGAGATGCCAGGCATTGATCCATATATTTTCCAACATGAAATACGAACCTATGCTGATGCCAAGCTGGTTCGACAAAAAATAAAACCCGTGAACCCACGTAAAGCAGCGGTTGTGAAGGCAGAAGTTGAAAAGCTCTTGAAAGTTGGTTTTATATATCCCATAACTTTGACTGAATGGGTATCCAACCCTGTTCCTGTTGATAAAAAGCAAGGGAATATTCGCGTTTGTACGGACTTTAGAGACCTCAATAAGGCCTGTCCTAAGGACAATTACCCCACACCATTCATTGACCAGATCATAGATGCATGTGTGGGGAGTGAGGTGTTCTCTTTTATGGATGGTTTCTTCGGCTACAATCAAATCCAAATCAAACCGGAAGACCAACATAAAACTGCTTTCATTTTCCCTTGGGGTACATTCGCGTATAAAAAAATGCCCTTTGGATTGAAAAATGCTTGGGCTACCTTTCAACGAGCCATGAACTTTGCTTTTCACGACATAAAATCCATTGTCGAACCATACCTTGATGATCTACCTGCACATTCTCGCAAGAGGGTCCAACATCTAGATCATTTGAGGTTGATTTTTGAAAGATGCAGATACTATAAAATTCGCTTGAATCCCCACAAGTGTGTATTCTGTGTTGAGTCAAGTAGATTACTCGGATTCATCGTATCTAGTAGAGGCATCCAGGTGGATCCATTGAAGGTTGAGGCCATTGTAAACCTTCCTCCTCCTCGTTCTCTCAGGCAACTTCAAAGCCTGCAAGGAATGTCCAACTTTATTCGATGTTTTATCATTAATTATGCCAAGATCACTAAAGGTTTCATGCGCTTTCTCAAACAAGACACTCATTTTGTATGGGATGAAACCGCACAACTTGCGTTCGAGGCATTGAAAAAAGATTTGCTGTCGGCTCCTTTATTACGTCCACCAGATTATTCTAGGGATTTTATATTATATCTGGCCGCGTCGGAGTCGACCATTGGGGTAGTGCTAGTTCAAGAGGATGATAAGCTCGTTGAGCATGTCATTTATTATCTTAGCCATGCTTTGGCTGGACCTGAGCTTAGATACTCCCACGTCGAGAAGTTTTCCTTAGCAGCTATTTATGCTGTGCAGAGGTTGCGCCACTACATTTTACTGAGGACCACAACAGTAGTGGTAGATGTGAATCCGTTCCAATATGTCTTATCCCGATGGATTTTTGGGGGAAAATTTAACAAGTGGATAGTCATTCTCCAAGAGTTTGACTTGGATTTCCAATCCGCTAAGTCTAAAAAGTCCTTACTTTTTGCTGAGCTAATAGCAGAATTTCCTACAGAAGAGAATGTAGTGGTCGAGGATGACTCATTCCTAGATGATCACATCTTCCTTATATCCACCTCTGATCCTTGGTACGGGGATATTCTTATATATCTCCAGACTTTGAAGTATCCTGCCGCTTACTCTAGGGAGGAACGACGTAAGTTACACCTTCATGCCAAGAACTACCTCATTATAGGAGATACATTATATCGACGAGGGGTAGATTCCGTCTTGCGTCGCTGCCTTACTCATGAGGAAGCGGAGATTGTCCTAAATGATTCCCATAGCAGAGAATGTGGGGGTCATTTATCTGGGTTAGCAATGGCCCAGAAGATATTGTGTGATGGTTATTTCTGGCCCATGATCTTTAAAGATTGTGTGGAAGCCGTGAAGCGCTGTCATCCGTGTCAGCTTTACACCAGAAAAATGTGGTCACATCCTGCTCCGTTATTTCCTGTTGTCTCGGTAGGCCCCTTCATGAAATGGGGGATCGATTATATGACATGCAACCCAGTCTCGGCTGGGGGGCATAAATACATCATTGTTGTTGTTGACTATTTTACGAAATGGGCAGAGGCAATGCCTACTTTCAAAGACAACGGGGAAACTGTAGCTTTCTTTGTTTTCAATCAAATTATTGCAAGGTTTGGTATTCCCAAAGTGATTGTCACTGACCATGGCAGTCATTTTCAAAATAACATGATGACGGAACTGACTACAATGCTCGGATTTAGACAAGAACACTCTTCTCCATACTATCCGCAAGCAAATAGTCAGGTTGAGGTTGTAAACAAGACTTTGAAAACTATCCTTAAATGGATAATTGATGCAGCCCGTTCTAATTGGCACATCATGTTATATCCTGCTCTTTGGGCTTACAGAACTAATGTTAAGACTACCACGGGTTATTCACCTTTCCAACTCGTTCATGGGGTGGAAGCAGTTACTCCGATTGAATGCGAAATCCTGTCTTTGAAGATAGCCATTCATGTGTTACCTAATACGACTGAGCTTGAAGAACATCTAGTACATCTAGAACACCTTGATGAGCAACGTAGAGATGCGTTGACTGCCAATCAGGCTCATAAAAATAGGGTTAAATCTCAATATGATAAAACGGTCAAACCTAGGGTTTTCTCTGAAGGGGAACTTGTCTTGCTTTGGGACCAAGATAAAGAACCTTTGGGGGCAGGAAAATTCAAGGCTATGTAGTTAGGACCCTATGTCGTGTCGAAAGTATTGGGTAAAGGTGCATATGAATTAGTGGATTATGATGGGAATAAGCTTCCTAAGCCTCGAAATGGGCTCTACCTGAAGAAGTACTATGCTTAGGCTTAGCACTTTTTCTTGTATTTTTCTTGTATGTATTTTATGTACAATAGGTTGTCAGTTTTGTTTTTTATATTATCTGTTGGTTGTTGCAGATGTCTTCCAAAATGTATGTAGGTTTTGCTGATGGTGCCAGTCGTCACACTTGTAACCTAGCTTCGGCAGCATGGGTTATCTATTCTCCCACAAGACAGCTTGTTGCCGCTAGTGGCGCTTGTCTAGGTCCTGCTTCTAATAATGTTGCTGAATATAGGGCTGTTATTGAGCTCCTATGGGATGCTTTGTCACGTGGCATCACCCAACTTGAAGTCCGTTTGGATTCTTAGTTGGTAGTTTCCCAGCTCAATAGAGCTTATCAGGTACAAAATCCTATCTTGTTACGTCAGTTTATGCAAATTCGTTTATTGGAAAGACATTTTGAAGTTATTACTTTCAATCATATTCCACGTAACCATAATTCATTGACTGATGCATATGCTAATTATATGTTGGATTGGCATCTCACACACATTTCATAAAATATACATCAAACATGTAAAGAACACTTGTAAATAAGTCGACAACCAAAAATATATATATCTATGTAAAATATATCTCTGTAGATAGATCGAGTCTGATCTGTAGATCCCGTCATACCCAAAATACACAAAATGTGGATCATCATCCATCAAAATGCCCTAGAACTATGCCTGTCCACCCTAGCCACTGGGACCACCTTGGTCCCCATGATCTCTAGGCACCCTGGCTTCCTTAGCCTCCTCGGCCTCGACAGCCTCCACCGCATCTCTATATACAAGTACTGCTCTAGCTACTCGCCTGAACAAACGAAGCCAAACCGGTGGAAATCCTAATACAAACTCCTGCATGGCTGTAGGTATATGCTCAATCCGTATCATAGGTACTCGCTGGGTCAGGCTGGCCAGATTCCCCTCTAGTACCCGGACCAATCCTAGGTCTCCTCCTACAACCGGATGCACGAACATACGCAGGTGCCCTTCAGGGCGGACTGGTCCAATATCTGCATTTTGAAGCATGAATAGGATTAAGACTTGTACATATGTATATATTCTATCATTTGAAAATTCATAAAAATTTGAAAATGATAAAAAATTAAAAAATCACTTACCCATCTCGCCCCATATTCCTCCTGGAGGGAGGACAAGGTTGGGATCACCACGGAAATCCATCCCAGCATATGGAAACTACTCCAATGCCGGCAGCTGTCGTTCCCACCATATATAAAAGTCATTATCATAAACACTATGTACTATGTCTCCTCCTCCTTGACGGAGGAAGATGTCTCCCCACCGGCTCAACCTCGGTTGACGGGGATGTCTGACCTGTAATGGTATCGCAGGTCTCATAGCTGGTAATCTCTCGAAGAAGAATGCTACTAGTATGCTGGCATAGCCAAAAAATTTAAGTCTTCCTCTCCTGCAGTCGGATAGTTGCCTCTTCATGATGGGGAGCACTCCTGTTGCTAGGGTTTTAGCCCTAGCTTGTACCAATGAGTACCTACTAAGGACAATGGATTCCTTAGTAGCAGTTCAATGATATATGAATTAAAAAGCTATAACAGAATTAAAAACTAAATTTAAACATTCATGAAGCAAAAACAGTAGAAAGTAAATAACATGAAACAAAAAATAGTAAATAGTAAATAATGATCTTTATTAATGTTACCTCCGATGTGGAGGTTGGTGAAGTCCGTTGCGCTGGTCTGATGTCGGTGGCTCCGAGCTTCAAGTTGCTTCTTCTCTTTCTCCAATGGTGGAAATGGGCCAAAAGGGGCTCTCACGGTGAAAGTAGCTTCAATGGTGAGCTAGGGTTTCACGAGCAATTTTGGCAGAGGCAGGATACTTGTGATTGTGGATATTGAATAAGGGGTCTCCATCACTTATTTATAGTTGGAAACCATGCGGTTTTAGGTTTAGAGTTTGCTGATTAGGGTTTCAGCTTTTTAGGGTTTTTTCCTCTTTTTCCTCATTATTTTATATTTTTTATTCCTTTTTGCTTTTTTGGAGGAATTTTGGATATTTTTAGAGGAAAATAGGGTTTTATGGCCTTTCGGAGGCATTTTAAGCCTTTTGGAGGCTTTTTGCATCGTTTTATGGGTTTTTGATGGAAATATGGTGGGAAAATGGACAAATGAGCCATGTAATGGGGTAGATGAGGTAGTGAACCCTTTTTGGGTGATAACAAATTTCCCCCTGATGTGCGAGGGTAGGAGTTCATCGTATGGCCGATGGACATCATAAGTCATATTTGGTTTTCCTGGGGTGTGGAGAAGAGAAAGAACCAGCTGAAATCCGGAACACCGATCTCGAACCACCTGTAAGGACTGAAAAGTACATAACCTCAATAATGGATGAGGAATCATCTGATCATCTGAACGAGGCGGGCATTCCCATGCTCATATCAGGATATAGCATAGTAATAACAATGAGGTCCAAAATATGGGGACCTTAACATATACATGTCCTCAAATACTGAATGAGGAAGAATCTCAATAGATGGACGAGGTGGGCATTCCCATGCTCGTATCAAGATACATAAAAATCACTGTGAGGCCTAAAATGAAGGACCTGTAGTAGATAATCACTGTGCATATCATGAGGGTCCGGAAGGGACACAAATCTGGAACATACTGCTGAGCTGACCATGTCTGAGCTGAAAAACTGATACACTGGAATGGTAGCAGTGCTACTGAATGTGGTTCTGAAGGAACTGATGCGCTGCTGGATCAGAGTGACAAGGGTCACACTCGTAATGGTACACTAATCTGGGTACTCAAAGAAGCATAGAACTGAATGGCTTCCGAATACAATCGCCAACGCAGCCCGGACATCCACGGGAACATATAACTGGGCGTTTTGAAGTGACTCACCAATGTGCTAGAGTCGGGGGAAATCCGGGGTCTTCGACAAATCATGGACTGGATATGAATCCTGCACGATTCTCAACGATGCGATCAATGTGCTGAAGTCGAACATGTGAGAAACAACCATTCGGAGAGGCAATAATGATTCCTCCCGAAATGGTCCGTAGGCACGCACCACAGATGGTGATGTGTCCAAGGCGCAGGGACCTCTAGGTCTATCTTCTGGAATAAAGGAGTTGTCGTCGACAGAGGGAGACCGGCAACTGTCACGGCAATGATGTTTCCTTGACAGGAGCGCGAGGTGAAAAACCGAACTGTGATAGTACTGATGGAAAGAGTGATAAACTGGTGGGACTAACTGGGCAAGTAGAGTGGGTGGACTCAAACTTCCGTTGTTCAGAGTATGATGGCGGGGATGATCGGGTAGCATATGAAACTGACTGGGGGTAAAGGGATCATAGCTATATAGGATCTGAGGGTGACTGGGCTGAGGTAGACTGAAACTGTGGTAAAATGATGGGAGACTGCAGAATACTCTGAACAAAGGCGACCTTATATGGGGTGCTGCCGAGAGGATTGATCATAGCGCCAAGAGGCGTGGGGGGACTTCTCCATGGGTTGGGGAACTAGAAGAAGTGTTGATATAAAATGGTACTGTCGTGTGGATTTTACGAGCCCAGGACAGTACATGCTCGTGGTTGCTTTCAATTTTAAGGAGTCTGAAAGCAAATAAGAAGACTCTGAAGTTATTGAATGGTACTTTTGTGTGGATTTTACGAGCCCAAGACAGTACATGCTCGTGGTTGCTTTCAATTTTAAGGAGTCTGAAAGCAAATAAGAAGACTCTGAAGTAGTAGAATGGTACTGTCATGTGGATTTTATGAG
>LPNX010977253.1:0-21537 GCA_001517045.1 Pseudotsuga menziesii
GCCCCACATGTGTGCAATTAATTAAACCATTATTTAACTGAATGTAGAGAGCTAGAACTGAATGTAACTGACTCCTAACTTGGCTTGACTAGTCATCACTTAAAGTTAACTGACCTTGGTTGGTTTCGGCACTCCCAGTTGCTTCCTAAATTGTAGGGATTGATCTAGGAGACTCCTAAACTTATGCAATCAAGTGCAATAAGTGGCAGTGAGCCTCAATTAGTGTTCCCCACACTTTGGTAACTGAAACATGTGCCCCAATTTGGTCAAGTTTAACCAATGGTGTTAATGACTATAAATAGACTGGATGGACTCCCGATTTAGACATGACTCCTGATTTAGACATATGACCAAATTTGTACAAGGGAGGATTAATAATCCTAACAAGTTTACCACTATGGGAGTGGTTCCTCCTTTTGGAGTGTTGTGGTCTGAGTTTCACCATTTACTATGCATTGTTGGAAGGAGTAACAGCTCGGCTTAGGGTTTTACCTACTCCTTCAGTTAGATGACTAGAGGGTTCCCTTCTGTCAGTGATTCATGGGTGTTGTAAAGCCGTTTCTTCTGCAACTGAATGGCAGACTCCTTGCTCCTGCTGGTCGCTGGTCACTGCATTGCTGTTTATAACTTTTCAGTTGCTAAGGTAAAAGAACTATTCGTTTTATTTTAACGATAATGCCAAATTTCTTGTATAAACATCTCTTTGATTTTAATATAAATTTAACAGTCAGACATATGTTTATTTTGCAGATACGATCTGCCTCTCTTCTCTGTCTGCACAAAGAGTATGGGGTTGCGGCGATAAGGGGCCACGGTAAGCCCTGGTTTCTCCATGGCTCATCCACCTTGTGTAAACCCTTATGGGGTAATGAGGGATTGGTCATTGCGGCCTGTTAGACCCTCATTGCTTTTGGTTGTTGTTCGTTGTTTATCACCATTTGGTTAAGACCCTAGCTCTATTGCAGGGCTCTCTGGCTTCGGCTGTGAGTGTAAATTTTTGTTTTGTAAATATTACTGTGTTTATAGTAAAAGAACAGGTTGTAAGCCTTCATGTGTAATTTCTCAGTACGGCTGTGGGTTAATATTACAGAACTGGGTTTTACAGTCATTACTTTTGTATATTCTGAATGAATAGGGTTTTTACCCTAATTTATTATATAAGTATTAATTACTATTTTCCTTTTCTGCATTCCTTCCTTGCTTACATTATTGAAAATTCGAATACTTACTTATGTTTAAATTAAAACTACGATTGTGAGAAAAATACTATTAGTTCCACCCTTTGTTGATTTACTTGTATAAATTGGGTTTTATAGGGTTTAACCCTATTTGACAGTGACGAAAAAATAACGCTGTTCCTTTTTCATTTAAATTACTGCTAAGTTGAAAATTGCTTCTGCAATGTTAGGGTTACTAGCTATATTTATAGTATGTAATTAAGCTCGATAAAAGAGCATCCTGTACTTTTGTTGTTTACTTCCTGCACAAAACGCATTTGGTTTGTTTACTGTTAAAAAGTATTATTATTAGGGTTTTTGTACCTGGCTTATAATTTGACTTTCTTATTAATAAGAATTTGTAATTATTGATGTATAGTTTATACCCTTTTAATAATATAGGGTTTTTATATCTTTCTTTTTACAATAGTTCTAAGTAGTGTCAGTATACTTGTAGCTCAGACAATATAAATAGTTCTGAAATATACTTACAGTAATAAGAATACTACTTATGTTAGTAGTAATAATATTCTTATATTGCATAAATAAAGTACCTTATTACTATTATAATAACTATATTATCTCTCTGAGATTACTATAGCCTCTATATTAATATCCTTAGTTTATTTTTATAAGTATATCGAAAATAGTATTTGTTAATTAATTCTTGTGTAATTTATGCTATACTATCTATGTTCTTTTGTAATTAATTTGTTTTCTTAGTTATGATATTTATTTGTATATATCCAGAATTTAATTAACTCTATCCAGAGTTTATCTTATAAGCACAAATATTAACCTTTGTTCATATTCTAAATAAAAGTTCAACAGCTCTGGAAACTTGTTCGAGCTCAGTCCCAATAAAAAAGAAGGAAAATAATGAAATGAATACATCACAAAACATTCATAAAACCTAGACCAGATTGATTTGACAGTAGTAGCTAATCATTATATAACTACTCCTACTTTCAGTTTATTATTAGACATATAATAGTGAAGTTATTCTAATCTAGAAGAAAAGATCTGTATGGTAAAACAGTAAATAAATCTAGTCTAAAATCTACTCTCCTATTTATTCTTTATAATATAAAATTACTGAAAGCAAAATACAGTATAAGGAAGTAGTTTTTAACTAAGAACTCATACAACTGTCAATGAAATATATTTTCTAAAAATAGATAAAGAAACTACTACTCTGCAATCTCATCATGCTATTCTTATTAAAATTTACCCCTGTGCTGGAGTACGGTCTGGTAAAACCCAGATGTGGAAAAACACAGTGGGTCTTTATCTTTCATCAAAGATTCCATTACTAATAAACTAAAACAATTACATCATTAAACCAGTTAACTCTTATATCATAAACACAAACATAACATTCAACCATTCACAGTAATTTAAACAAGACAGTTAAGTGACATAACCTATTGAACTTGGAAAAACAACAGCAATGGGAGGTCATTCCTCCCTACCAACTCCTGGAGAGCGCTCAAACAGTGACTCCTCAAGACCCCCAAGCTTGCTCTGGTCTCCCTGGCTGGAACTAGGTGTGGCAATAGTCAGATACCAGTCTTCAAACTCAGTATAAATCCAGAACTTATCAGTAAGTTTTCCCAGCTAACAAGCTGTAATAAACCAAGTTACTGCAGCAATCCTCTCAAACAACTTCCTTACTATTTTCCCTTTTTCCCCAAATGAATTTCCTGAATAGCATTCCACCTGAATGTTTCTTCTTTGGAAGATATCTGAGCAACCTCAGAAATTTTCATTGGGTACTTTTAAAAGAGTGCCTAGGTTTTTTTTGGGTTAGTTGTCATTTAATGAGCCACCTGCTCTGATCCCACTTTCTTAGGGGATCATGACCCCAAATATAGGAAAGTTGCCACCTGCAACTTAGGAAGTGTTTGAGGATGCTACCACTTGTCTTTTTCCCTCCACCTAGTTCCATCCACCAGTTTGACCAGTAACCTCTTTTTAATAGCTCTCCCATGCTGTTGTCTCCACAATTTATTTATTAATAATAAAAAAAATTGAATTACATTCCACTTCTGTTGACTCTGTTGAGTCATCAGTTCTTACTTAGCATTAAATTTAACATAATGTCTCAGGAATATAATTAAAACAATTAACATTATTTTACAAAATTGGGGTATGTGACAGGAGTCATCCACCTTCTATTCCTTCTGTTGTTGAAACAGCCGGTCCTCCTGGACCTTCTTGAGGATTTCCACATAGAACGGGTCAACTTTGTTGGCCGTTCTAATATTCTCATGCAAATCTGTGTCATTTTGACTCAGGGTCACCTCATATATCATATGAGTTTTTTGACTCAAAGCATCGAAAAATTTGTTCTCTTTTCCCTTAATATGCTTCAGTTCAAAGTAATACTCACTTAGGAAAGCCAACCATCTGTCTTTCCTCGCATTCAGATTGGGTTGATCGAACACATATTTTAGACTCATATTGTCAATATTTATAAGGAACTTCCTTCCCATGAGGTAGTGCCTCCACATCTTCAGAGCGTGGATAATGGCCACTAGCTCAAGATCTTGCGTGTGATAATTATGCCCATGCCATTTTAATTTTCCCAATTCATAACAGATCGCATGGTCATTTTGCAAGAGGACTCCTCCAAGTCCTTTCTTGCTTGCATCCGTGCATACAAAAAAATCCCCTTCGGGATCCGCAATCCACAACACTGGTGCGGTCATCAAAAGCTACTTAAGCTTTTGAAAACTTCTTCACACTTGTTAGTCCATAAGAACTTGTTTGCTTTCTTCTGTAAATACGTCATGGGGCAAGCGATTCTCAAGAAGTTCTCAATGAACTTTCGATAATACCCGGCTAAACACAAAAAGGACCTAATGTTAGTGACACTAGTTGAGTTCGGCCAATGCTTTATGGCTCAAATCTTTTTCGGGTCCATAACTATTCCTGGCTCGGATATGATGTGACCTAGGTACTATATTTGTGGTTTGTAAAAATCGCATTTACTAAACTTAGCATAGAGCTGGTGTTATCTCAACACTCGAAGTAATATGCGAAGGTGTTCTTCGTGTTCCTCTTTACTCTTGGAATAAACCAGAATGTCATCAATAAATACTAGTACAAACTTATCCAGATACTTACTGGATATGTTGTTCATCATACACATAAAGTTTGCAGGTGCATTGGTCCACCTGAACGACATCACTACAAACTCATAGCGCTTGTACCTCGTATGAAAAGCGGTCTTGGGAATATCTTTGTCTTGGATCTTTACCTGATGGTACCCAGATCGCAGGTCAATCTTTGAAAAGATTTTGGCTCCTCCCACATGGTCGAATAAATCATCGATCCTGAGGAGTGGGTAGCGGTTCTTTATAGTCATTTTGTTCAACTGACAGTAATCAATGCACATCCAAATCATACCATCCTTCTTCTTTATGAAAAAAATTGGTGCTCCCTAAGGGGACACATTGGGTCATATATACCCTTTCTCTATTAACTCTTGCAACTACAGTTTGAGTTCCACCAATTCTGGTGCACTCATGCGGTAAGGGGCTTTGGAGGCCGGAGCTGATCCTGGAGTCAGTTAGATGGAAAAGTCTAGGTCTCGTTTTGGAGATAATCCAAGGATTTCCTTGGGAAACACGTCCTTAAATTTTTCAAGAACATGGAAGTCTTCTATGCATTGTTCTCTATTCGACTCTACATATTGGATGTTCACTACAAATAACTTGCAGCCCTTCCTAACACACTTCTTCACTTGTAAGCCAGAGATTTGTCTTACATAAACTTTCTTGGGAATGCCTTGAACCTTCACTTGGTTCCCTTGGGTACCAGTACACAAGATAGACTCGTGTAGACAATCGAGCATGACATGGTGCCGTTCCAACCAATCCATGCTAATAAGAATATCGTACGATCCTAAAGGTAGGATGTTTAGGTTTACGTTAGTATGGAAACCATTCAGGTTTACTTCACATTCTTTAACAATTTTCGAAACCTTTCATTTCGTACCAGTGGCTAACTATACTAGCCAAGGTTTATCATGCTTTACTTTTCCTAACTTGCATAAATCAACAATCTTAGGTGCAACATAGCTCCGACAAGCATTGAGATCAATAAGTATTGAAACAGAGGTGTTCAAGATCTTACCTTCTATCTCGACCATTGCATCTTGATCTTCTTCATGTCGGTCATCTAATGCTGCATAGATTCGTGGGGTTCCTACTATATCCTCAATGGTAGGTTCTTCTTGCAGGTTATGTAAGACTCCATTGTTCTTGTTCTTACAATCTCGGGCATAATGCAGCTCATTGCATTTCCAGCACTTGATCGCTAGAGGGGTAGCATTGGCTCTACTTGCCACTTACTTATTACCATTAGGAGATGGTACATAAGGTTTCATACCTGGTTTATTAAAGTTCTTGTTCTCTTGAAAGCTGTTATTTTGCTTTCTATAAGGCTGCAGGTTTGACCTAGGTTTTCGGTTATCAGAAATTTTTCCTAGAATTTTCTCTATTTCGGTTTTGGTTTTCTTGTCATAACTTCCCATGCTCATAGCAGAGTCTGGCCTTGTGTAGTGTAGTATCTAGCGTCTTTGGCATGTTGAATTCAATCTTGTCCCGAAAACTGGGAGGAAGACATCCTAGGAACTGCTGGATATTCACCTTCTCTTCTTTGATATACAACACATAATGGAACAGATCTAGAAATATGTTTATAAATGCTTCCATAGTCATGGAACCCATGCATAGTTCATGGAATTCTTTTACCTTGCGGTCAAAGAACCTTTCCGAGATGTATTTTTCTTGGAAAATCTTTCAGAATTTTTCCCAGCTTATTTCTCGCAACTCATCTTTCTTGGTGTGCTTTAAATCTCGCCACCATCTTGCTGCCTTACCATTTAGGTTGTAGATGGCAAGCCTAGCCTGCATCACACTTGAATAGTTATGAACCTGGAAATACTTACTCATTCCTAGCAACCATTCTTCAGCCTTTTCTCCCGTATTTACTTCACCTTCATAAGTCGAGGCTCTTATTTTTTGAAACTCCCCCTGAAGACTATCATCACTTCTTTGCCTCTTTCTCTGTGGAGAAAGTGAGTCATCACTAGCATGACTATGATGATCTCCTTTAGTTGCTTCAGGTTTACCTTCTTTTTTCTGTTTCTGTTGGGCTACTGTCCTGCTCATGGTATGGTTCTCTTTTGGATCTGTTGGTGGATTGGGTAGGTTTACCTTGCGGGCTCCCTCCCATCATGTTACGCAATAATGCTTCATTTATATCTTGATGTTCCTTTCTTTCATTTAGACTGTCTTCTCTGAAACTCTTTAGTTCAGCTTGAAGACTATGTAAAGTTTTCAGCACATCATAGTTTAGTTCAACCACCAAGTTCACTTCCGGAGTGGGGGTGGTCATTTCTTCCTACCGGCTGTTTTCTCTCTCAGTGTTCATAAACTGAACAACACTGTAAAAATTTTCTTGTGATACACAAATTTTTAATAGCAGCAAAAATTTCTGTTAGTAACAAAATTTACTCATCATACTTTATTTTCTCTGCATGAATGCCTGGTGCGCCCATAAGTCTCTTAGTATTGAAACTGGGCTCTGATACCACTTGTAATGTCCCCAAAAATTGAAAATATTTTTTTTATAGGCTAGTAAAAAACTACCCAGAGGGGATCATTATTACTCATGCGGAATTTCATGCGCTACTTAACTTTCGATCTCTTCAGAAACTGCTCATACTGTCTTGTTAATATCTTATCCATTCGATGATTATTAGTTCGTTTACTTCTTATGTCTTAATTATGTTATTTAAACTATTTGTACATCTTAGTTATTACTGTTGGTGAGTTAGTGAATTGTATAGTTCATTGATTTACTTCTGCACATGTGTTTGTTTGTTTATTAAGTATAAACTAACTTAACTTTGTTGATGGGAATAAAGTGGTGGAGTTGTGGGACTTGTTCTCCCATGACGATATGAGAGGTAAGGTATTACTTGGTTACGTAGGCTTACTTAGTTCAATCGAACTAAGGCACCTTTCTCTTCTTCTTACGCAGTTCATTACTTGCGATGGGATTAGATGTATAGTGTGTTGACAGCCTTGGTCGTCGATAACCTACTGCTAGTTATTACATTTCCTATCGACTTAGTTTTTCAAACTTGGTAAGTGTCATTATCGTCAATTTAGCCATTAGGGCTAAATTTCTTGTACATTGATTATTCTTCGTTATGGTCTTAAATTCGTCATTTTTAGATGTCATTAATATATTTTTGTGCTATGTATATTTTTACTATACATTCTATTTTAACATTTCTTATGTTCTTTTATTGGCAGGTTATCCATGGCTTGAGCGCCGAGCTTTGGATTTCATAATCCAAGAGATTTACCGAGAATACTTTGTATGCCATGGTGCTTAAGCCTAAACACCTTAACACTATGATATTGTTACCACCTAAGTTGTACTTAGTGGTTTTTATCAAGTGAGCTCGGTGAACCGAACAGGGTTAACTTGTTCGGACTTCAAAAGACCTGTGGAAGTACTTCTGGGAAGTGCTTGTTGTATCATATCACATGTTCATACCCCATGAGGGAGTTGTAATAAATGTTTTAGCATGATAGTGTCTGTAAAAGACTCGGTCTCTTAGATTTTATTTGTCAATCCGATCAGCCCAGGGTGTTTTTTCCCTTGGTTATTATTGGTTGTTGAATAAACGATTGATAATTTCTAAGTTTTTCACTCCACACCTCCAAAGTTGGGGTGGTTGGCTTGGAATTTAGGCCTATGGAGGTTATTAGAGTCTATGTGTCAATGTATAAACATGCTAAACATCATTTTTGAGTCATATGAACATGTCTAAGTCCCCCTAGGTGTTTTTCAATTTTTCAATTTTTTAGTTTTTTCAGTGTTTTTTATTAAAATTAAAATTTTCCAAAACTTAGGCTATTTTTTAATAGTTTAATTGGAAAATTTGATTTTGTAATAAAAGTGGGCCAAATAATCGGTTTCAGTCATGTAGGTGCGCATTTTCAAGCTAAGAGCACCATGTAAACCCATGGACCCACTGTTTCCTAGTTTTGAGTGATTTTCCATCACTTAGGCTAGAAAGCCCCAAAAATCAATTATTGATTATTTTAATTAATAAATTGATGAATAATGGAGCAAATCCAAAATCATAGATTAGTGGATTCTCAGCCGATTTGATTGAAATCAGTCAGATCTGAAGCAGATTCACTGGATCTGACAAATCCTTAACAGAAGGAGGTGATCAAATCAGATCCAGAGTTGATCTTCAAGATCCTTTATGGGGAATTTCACCCTCCCTCTCTCCTCAACACGTTTTGGATTATTTGGATGAGTTTTGGTGGATGCTTCAGTCAACAGGTTGAGGTGTCAATCAGATTAGCTCTCCGATTGACAATTGCACTCAGTGAGACTCAGATCTCGCTCAGTTAGACACAGATCGGGCATTGATGGACTCTCCATCAGCATATTTGGTCTATCTCCTTGGAATTTGCACCCCCCCTGGGCTGGATCTCTTGTTTTTTGTATATATCCAAACAAAGCTCCCTCTTCCAAGCTGGTTAGAATTGGGATTGAGGTGCTGCTGCTATTGTATTGTTGTTACTCTTCATTTGAAATAAAGAAAATATTTGGAGGCAAGACGATGTGGTGCCATTGCATGTGTGGATGATTATTGTCATTGTTTTACTGAGGTAACCTGTATCTGTGTTCATTTCTTGCTAGTTGCTTGTAGATCTGTGGTTAAGATTGGTAATTAGCTTATTACAATCTTGATAGGAAAGGTGCTTTTCAATAATTTTATTGACTGTCGCTCTCCTTTGATGCATGTTTAGAGATCTATATTTAGCATGTCCTATAATATTATATGCATGTTATCTTGAAGCTCTTTGTATGTACTAATCGGATCTCACAAGTTTCTTGGCAAGTTCTTTGATTTCAACTGAGTTACAGGTTCATACTTTGGAGAGGATACTGATCTAGTTTGCTTCTTCATTCTCTTCAAAAAATTTCAAAGGAATAGTCCCTCGACATTCCACCTTAAATATCTACTACGGATCTTCAAGGAAACTAGCATCTATTTCCTCCTCTTCCTCCCTCAAAATCAACACTTTACCCGGTTACTTTGTTTAGTTCATAGCTTTGATTTCATTTGGATATCTTTCATCAAAGTAAAATATACATAGATCTGATATTTCATAACTCAAATTCTAGATCTTGTACTCAAAAAAGTTTCATAAGCATTCTAGATCTAGCTTTAGGGAAATCGTCATTTTGCATGAAAATTTAAAGAAAACTTGTAGATCGCATGCATTAGATTTACTTTCGCTGTTATAAAACTTAATATTCTGCAATATCAATGCACATTTAATTGGCTGCACAAACAGAAAGCCAAGATCCCAAGGAAAGCTTACTTTCCTTGGTTCCCTTTTCACCCGTTTAGCTAGTTTAACTTCATTTTTTTTGAGATAAGGTAGGCTGATCCAAAGGTACTCTTAAAGTGATTTTGGGAATTTGTTATTCTAACATGCTCAATGTATTTTATCAGGTCTAACATAAAATAAAGGAAGCTTCCGTCCGAAGTGGCCTTAGGAGCGTTCAAAGCCCCCCAGGGGTCTCCCTTTTCACTAAAAACTCAAAATTTTTCCAAAGTTGTAAAATCTTGGTTTCAGCGTGTATAAGGACCAAGAATTTTCTAATAATTTCATTTCACTGATTCTGTAACCAATAATAAATAAAATCATTTTTGGAATAGGCTCTTTCGAGCCCATTCCCCATCCCCAGTGGGGGGATTTGCGTCGGTGTCCTTGTCATCGCTTTCTGCTTACTATATTTTTAAACTAGTATTGATCTAATCTGTAGGGTAGGATAATTTATTTCACTATTAATTCCATATTCCATATTGTACATTTCAAAGTAATCATAATACTTACCCCACGATTTCCCGATTGACCCGAAAGGGGAAGGAGATTCGTGGTAGGATTAATTAAGAAACTAGAATTGTGTATCTGTTTGATTTTTTCTATTATTTGTTTATTAGAAAATATAAAATTAACCCCTCCTCGATTCCCCGATTGAGATCCACTTGGATCGAAAGAGGTTCTTGGAGGGTTTTCTTTTAAACAAGAACACCCAGTTTAAAACTTATTAAAATTTACAAGACTCTAGTGTGTATGCTCTGCACTTGGCTGCGGTTCGTCTGATCAGTCAAGCTGTATCAAAATCACTTGGGTGACTAGCATAATTAGGACTAACTCTCCCCAATTGACAAACCATCAGGTGAAAATCCAACACCTAGATCAAACCTCTACGTTGGAAAAATACCCAAAGGAAGCGAGAACTTCTGAAAAGTGACCTCGGGGCGCCAATCTCTGTCACACCATAATGGGTGCATTATGAACAATAGCCCCAGAGACTCCATTTAATCCCACATATTCCTTGCGGGTAGCCGTGAAGGTTTAGTTTTGGACATACTCCAAGTACTCTCGGGTATATCTGGAGTCCCCCCTTAGCCTAGTTTTAATCAACTCACACTGCAGTTTTAACTTAAAATATACCAAGAGGCAATCGCACAACATTCACTCCAAGCACATGCAAGCACATTGATCTGTTTGATCTAAATCCATTCTAATGCACTGGTTAACTTCTTGCTTTATATATATACTGTGTCTCAGTATTGTGCTTTCGTGTGTTCATCTTTTACATCTTGCCATCTGTGATTATCTATAGTTAAATTGTAAACTCCTAAATAACTCAGTCAGTTTAAACATCACAACACTAAGTAATTCTCCTTAGTAACTTAATAGGGTCTACCCCCCTTGGCTCCGTTAGGAGTTGATCCTAAATGGAGGAGTCAAGAACAAGGTGACAGCCTTGACTCGAGACTTGCCCCCAAGGACACACCGAGTGGCTTGAAGATTTTTGCCACATGACCCAGGTGTGTGAACGGCGGCAACAGATATTAAACCCTTGGTATTAAACCCTAAGCTATAAACCTATGGACTAAACCTTATCGACATACCTAAGAAAGGGTCTTAAACTTTGAACTAACTTGAACCTATGACTAAGTATTATAGTAATGCTATCATAGTGCAAGCTTTGTAATGTGATAACGTCAATGTTTAACATTTGGGGTGACATAGTATATGGTATAAACCATATGTTCCAAGGTTTAAGTGATGGTATGAACGGTGGTGATAATTGATACTTTGTAACAAGTCGTGACTATAGGAGTGGGTTTGTGGAAACGTTCAAATGGACTCCAGCCTAGTGCATTTAATGCTTGTGGGAAAGCGTGACATCCTTCCCCTTAGGCTTGGCTCACGATGGATGTGTATTGCATTTGACATTTTGGGTTTCATTGTTTGGCTCTGCGCAGAGGTATGGCCATGGAGGCGACCTCCAGCTTGTGAAGGTAAGCCCGCGTGAACTTATAAGCCTGCACATTATTTGGTTTACAGTTTGAAAGAAATGCAATACTCCTCATCCCCATTTGGTTGTTGCTTGCAAGAGCCGAAAGGGATGGAGGGTAGCGTGGCTACAACATAGTTGTCTCCCAGCGTTGCATTCGTGGCCACGGTAAGCCTGCTCATCAAGCTTATGCTTGTCACCCTTCAATCCTATGGCAGGGCTATGTTTTGACTGGTTATTTGGTTGGGGTTTGATGCTATAGTAGAACTGATTTCACCTTTGGGATTTGAATATAGACTTGGTTATTTTTAGTGTTGAGGCATTATGTCGTGACTTGATGCTTAGGCCATTCGGCTCTGTGTAATGTTTATTTTTCATTATGTAAAACGTTAATGTTATGGTTTTGGTATTTTATAGCCATGGGTTGCACCATTGCAAGAAATGGTGCCATAGCCCATTGGCATGCCTGTGTAAAACCTTTCTCTTAGCCTTTAATGGCGATCGTGTACAGACATTTGGAAAATTCTATGTAAATAAATGTAAGTGTTGGTTTTTATCATTTGTAAAGGTTTATGGTGTATACGATTTCCTCCTGCATTTTTTTATCTAGCTTTGTAATTAAATATGTTGGGGTTTTTAATGGGCAGAGGCATACACCTTACCAGATTCTCTATGTGTAATTGTTGTTGATTAGTTTGATAAATGTAAATTTCAACCGCGTGGGTGAAGGCCATGCCATCAATGGCATGAGCCTTCCCATAGTGTTGCGATAGCTTGTATTTTCATTGTTTACGGCATCTGGTTCTTATGTGATAATTTGACTGTGTTTTAAAACGTTATTTGACTTTGGCCGTGACTTATGTGAGCATGGTGTATTAAAATGTTAGTGGGTTTTGTGGAGGCCAGGGTATGGAGACCCTCAATGGCACTCATTGTTTTTAAATAACTTGGACTCCGTATTAAAATGTTTAGTGGCTGAGGCCGTGCTGTAGCTAGAGTATTATGACTTCTCTGCTAGAGTAGGCATTTTAATTATATGGCAATGGTGTGAGTCGTGGCCTGTGTGATTAATACTGTGTGGTTAGATTTGGTAAAATGGTTTGGGGTTGGTGACTGAG
This sequence comes from Pseudotsuga menziesii, assembly GCA_001517045.1. Lineage (NCBI taxonomy): Eukaryota > Viridiplantae > Streptophyta > Pinopsida > Pinales > Pinaceae > Pseudotsuga > Pseudotsuga menziesii. Next base: position 12,764 of record LPNX010977253.1, read on the forward strand.
CATACGACCTTCATCATTTTGGGCCAGGGCGATTTCAAATTGTGAAATATTTTATAAGAAACAATAGAAATGGTAATAGGAATTTACTTTATGGATTTGGTGATGCGTTTTGATTATGGTGATGATTTATGTTACGGTTCTTATTGTGGATTTTAATTTTCTTTATGAAATGAAGTTGTAACCTGTGAGGGTCGATACCATGACCTATGTTTATTAAATATGACCTCTGTTTATTCATACAGAGTTGTATGAATGTTACTTGATGAAACTTTTAGATGGATGTTTAAGATGGATCTTGTATGGGACTATTAAAAATATAATGCATGTGAATTATGGTGTTTTAATATAGATGTTAAGACTGTATGTTTTATAGTAGAGTCTTGATAAGGAACACATGGATGGTCACGATATCCCTCTGATTACTATTAATGTTGTTTTATTTATGTGGAATATTTTTAATGTAATTTGTAATATGGTTACATACCTTGAAAGGTCTTGGATGGGTTATTTAATTTAATTTTTGAAATAAATGCATAGATAGTTTTTATAGAGATTCATACCTGATAGTATTACTTATATGTATATATAATTATTTTATAAAATAGTTCTGGTGATCAGTAATACCCTAGGGTATCTATATAGTATATTTACTTCTTTAAACTTACTCCTATGGTTAAATCTACTATAATCATAAACACATGTCTCTACTGACAAATGTAATATGTCAGTAGAGATATAAGTAATAGGTGAACATTTAAATAGGAGGTCTAGATTCACCTAGTCTACAGTATTAATTTCTGAATATGAAAATGAATACATAACACAAATTTTAAAGATGGGAACCTAGCTATATACAACCTATGATAATATTTCCCATCCTAGGAATATTGAAGAGAAATAAAGACCCTAGCAAAATTTAGGCAGAACATCAATTACCTAGGGTTAGTAAAATATATAGAAGATTTTACATAAAGAAGCTATCATTTTACCCTAGAAATGAACTTTGACATACTAAGAATTCGTGCATGTGATTTATCTTCCTAAATCTCCTTTTAAAGGCTGAACTTGCACACTTTTGAAATAACCAACATTATCAATTTAAGACAGATCTGACCTATGATTTCGATGACCAAATCACTTGGGAACTACCACATTCCTCCCAACCATGACCCAGAACCATTCTTGGTTCTAATCCGGATCCCCCCGAGCTGCACTCCAACATGTAAGTAGCTTAGAGCTCCTAAGTTAGGGTTTCCTAACTAGTATTCACTTCTCAATCAATCCGTTTTTCCTTGCATGAGAAAATTCTCCAATAAAACACTTGAGAGCAAAAACAGGCAGAATAATAATTCTTCAAGAGAAAATCAGAACCCTAAGCCTTTGCTTGGCTTGAGTCTTTATAGGAAGACTTTTCAGTCAAAGGGGCATTTAAATCAAGAAATCCTTGATTTCTTAATTTAACCCTTTTTAATTTACTGGGGTAATTTTCAATTCTTAACCTAAGAACGTTTAACTAGTTTCTATTTAGTCTTTCATAGTTATTTCACTATTTATTAGTCCTTTAATAATAAATAATAATTGGTGGAGCTTCTCTTCTTTGTTTATTCAATTATATAATTAATCATAATTAATTCTTTATACATACTATGTATAAAATGCATAGTATTAAAATACTATGTTAACATTTGTCTTCGGGCATCATGTATCATGATCCCTAGACTTAACGACACTTCCTTATGAATGTCAAGTAGATAGATGGCTCAGGTTTACTAGGCTAGGAAACTCTAAACATCCTTGCATGTTGGATTTCCCTCGTATAACGTGGTAGCTCTTCAGAACTTTGATGAGAATACATAAAATTGAAATTTCATTTAATCACTTATAAATACGTATTATGATGATCAATATTTTTCTTGAGCTGCTTTCGCTCGGAAGTTATTAAATTATTTTCAGTAAACCCTAGTGCTTACTAGAGTCCATACTCAATGCATATAGTAGGGAGTTACAAACATAGTGCAACTCCAGAGCTTTTGCTCAACACTAAATTCTAGGATATACTTGTATGATACACCTAGGGATACAATGGCCAAAGATCCGATGCTATAGAGCTTATGCTCAACATCAACATGGAATTCTCCAGAGCTTATGCCCAACCTTTCCAATTATATTTTCATGTGTTACAAATCTTTATGCTCAACAAAAAATGTAAGTACTCATGTGCTCCAAAGCCTCTTTCTCAACACAAAACATCTCATCGATCATGTGCTTCAGGGTCCACGCCCAACACAAACATTTCACCAATCATGTGCTTTAGGGTCCACGCCCAACACAAAACATATATATACATATATATCATCAACAATTGGCTTACGCCCAATATACAAAACAAATCATCATGTTTATATGCAGTGGGGTCTTTGACCCAATATAAAATAAAACATCAATATAATCATCATGACCAATAGGCTTATGCCTATAAATGATAGGTCCAAAATTCGAGAAATTACATTCTATACCTTATTTTAACACTTGGATTAGGAAGTTTCATCAAAATTATAAGGTGTTTATTAATGTTCTTGGATGACCAACTTCGATATTTCAGATAGAGGCAAGGGATTTACCATGTTTGTTTATGTATTTTAAGGAAGATATGAATTCTACTAGATTTTATTTTAGTTGTATGTAACCTTGCAATTTACTTGACAAACTTTGCATATTTGTGAATTTTGGTTTGGATTCACAAAGATGCTTGTGAATATACATATGAAAATAGTGAAATTGATTTGTTTTTTATGAGTAAATTGGGGTTTTGGTTTCCATTGGACATGTAAATTTCTTATGCAACCTTGCAATATACTTGACGAACTTTGCATAATTGTGAATTTTGGTATGGATTCACAAGGATGCTTGTGAATATGCATATGTAAATAGTGAAATTGATTTATTTTTTATGAGTAAATTGGGGTTTTGGTTTCTATTGGGCATGTGAATTTCTTATGCAACCTTGCAATATACTTGAGTAACTTTGCATATTTGTGAATTTTGGTTTGGATTCACAAGGATGCTTGTGAATATACATATGCAAATAATGAGAATGATTTGGTTTTTATGAGTAAATTGGGCTTTTGGTTTCCATTGTGATGTAAATTTCTTTATGGCCATACAAATTAAAAAAAAACGATTTCAATTCATATTAGGGAATATAAGTTATTGAAAATAGGGAAATTAGCATGAGAGGATTTGGAGTAAATACCTCACATGGAAGATGTCAATCCCCAAGGTAGATTTTGTTTTCCTTTTATCACCCAAATCGCGTTCACACTTTCTCATTTTGTTCATCTTGAACACGTTGTTGCACATGGTTGTGAAGAAAATGACGGGCTCAGCCTCTTTTAAACATAAATCAAGTTTTAGATAACGTGTGCACATTTTTGTACACTATAATGCATGTGTGTTTTCGTACACTATAACACGTGCACGTTTTACTTAACTATCCTAATTGACAAGCATGTTGGTAGGCTTGGGACCAGGCTTGGCGGGGTCTCCATTGCTTGGGATGATTTATGTTTTATGGATCTTGAATTATTGGCTTCAATCTACCATTGCATCTAAAAGGTCCCTCAACTTTGTGCACTGACCCTATGGTCTTAGTCTTGCATATTAGATATTGAAGGTTTCGATGTTAATGAAGTATCTATGAACTTGATTTTAATCTGTATAGTTGATTTACTTAAAAAATATATATAATCCTTAGCTTAAATGACCATAATAATAGGTTTTGAAATCACGAGCTAGATTCGTGAGCTATAATTATAACCGATCTAAAATATTTAGACGTGGACTGCTAGTTAAATGATATGGTAATTGGATCTGATTATTTTATTGTAATTATAATTGTTACTTCGATATTGGTAAATCTCGATCGACATTTGGGGTTTTGAGATGAGATAATGTTTATATGACTTTAGCTTGGATTTAAAAAGCCTCTCGGCTCTTATTTTGTCCATTTAAGAAATTCCTAAATAATAGTTTATAATCTTTTCGAAAATACATGTTATGCGAATTGACACTCTGTAACTTGTTTTGATTGGTCTGATTATGCATTTCTTTTTTCTATCATTTTTGTTATATTAACTAGTGACGTATCCTCTCTGTAAATCCATTTTGTAATTTAATTAAATTTTAACTTGAATATATTCATTCTAAATGATAGGGTTTACCAACATGAAAGGGTCGAGTCTAGCTATGTAGGAAACCCTTGATTTTTTTTTAAAAGTTAGTTGACAAGATATATATTTATAATGTTGAAATCATACATCTGCAACATGTATTAAAATAATTATCCATATTTATAATAACTCTTTGTTTAGAAATCCTAGTCTCTCTAACACTACAACCCATACTTCACAAATCTCTCATTCGGGTATGGATTCCCAAACAAAGGTTTGTTATAAAATCATTAAGGTTAAGAATCTATGCATGCAACTTAAGATCAGTTTAATTCAAATGATAACACACAATAGAGAAGATAATACAATCACATAGATAATACCATTAGTGTATAAATACTATGATTCATAAATAATCTTAAACAAGTCTAGCATAGATACGAAGTAGAATAGGGAACCTCACACCACTATTGGGGAAAACATAATTGAAATAGTCGTTCCTCCCAACCAAGTCCTAGAGCAACCAAGTCTCACTTGCTCTAGAACCCTCCCTTTCCTGATCACTGAACCACAAGTCCTTCTTGCTAAATGGACACACTTTTGTCATTTATGAATCTCGTGCTCTTTAGCACTCCACAAAGAGTTGTGACCTGATTTTTGGGGAGGATGCCTCCTTCATCTTGTATTTTCACATTGTGGGTCACCAAACACTCTTTCAACAACTATTTCAGTTTTGATTCCCTTAAGTATTTTTAATTAATAAATAAGAATAATCCATTACATTTATTTTTTTTTACGTATTTTGTCAAAAATATTTAAAAAATAAATATTAAAAAAGAACCATAATAATTGTATTACATTAAAACTTTTTAAAAAGGTCATATAAAAATAGTTTACAAACCTATTTATTCTTAAAATAATATTTTTTAAAAGTTTTATATAAAAATTTAATAAATAAACATTTAAATATTCCATAAAGTTTTACACTTCGACGTTTAACTAACATAGTTTTTAATACTCTAACATAGTTTTTAATAGTCGAAGATATATGACATTAACCTTTCAATCAGAAATTATAAGACTCTATAAAACTATATCATCCATGGAACATAGTTTTTAATACTCGAAGATTTATGAAAACTATATCATCCATGGAACATAGTTTTTAATGCTAGAAGATTTATGAAATTAGCCTTATATGAGAATATCTAAAACTCTATCAAGCTATATCATCCATGGTTTTTTTGGAAGCTTAAATCTTCCATGGTTATTTGGTGTTTCCAAGGATTTCATTTAAAAAAAAAAAAGAGTTTAGAAAACCATTTTAGATAAATCACATACCAATCACAAATGTGGAATTAACTTTGTAGTATAACATTAAACCATCCCTTCCGAGTAGAATTACCTTTATTAATTAAGATATCTCCTATGTTATGTGATCCTTCTTATTTAAGAGAATGTTCCACACAAACCATTTGGAATAGATTCTTTATTCCCGATTCCATGAGCATGATACTACTTTGTGTAATATTCTGAATTTTGGACCTACCATTTATAGGCATAAGCCTATCGATCATGATGATTATATTGATGTTTTATTTTTATATTGGGTCAAAGACCCCACTGCATATGAACATGATGATTTTCTTTGTATATTGGGCATAAGCCAATTGTTGATAATATATGTATATATATGTTTTGTATTGGGCATGGACCCTGAAGCACATGATCAATGAGATGTTTTATGTTGAGAGAGAGGCTCTGGAGCACATGAGTAATTACATTTGTGTTGAGCATAAAGCTCTGGAACACATGAAAATATAATTGGAAATGTTGGGCATAAGCTATGGAGCATTCCATGTTGATGTTGAGCTTAAGCTCTGGAGCATTAGATCCTTGGCCATTGTATCCCTAGGTGTATCATACAAGTACATCCTAGCATTTAGTGTTGAGCGAGAGCTTTGGAATTTCACTATGTGTGTAACTCCCTATTATAAGCATTGAGTATGGGCTCTGGTAAGTGCTAGGGGTTACTGAAAATATTAAAATCACCTTCGAGTGAAAATGACTTGAGAATAATATTGATCTCATCATACTTATTTTTAAGTGATTAAATGAAATTCTGAATTTCTGTATTCTCGTCAAGTACTGAAGAACTACCACGTTATACGAGGGAACTCCAACATGCAAGGATGTTTAGATTTTCCTAGCTTAGTATACCTGAGACATCTATCTACTTGACCTTCATAAAGAAGTGTCGTTAATTCTAGGGATCATGACACATGATGCGTGAAGACAAATGTTAACAAGTATCTTATTACTATGTATTTTATACATAGTATGTATAAAGAATTAATTATGATTAATTATATAATTGAATAAAGAAAGAATACAAACTCCACTAATTATTATTTATTATTAAAGGATTAATAAATAGTGAAAGATCTATGAAAGACTAACTAGGAACTAGTTAAAAGTTCCTAGGTTAAGAATTGAAAATTACCCCACCAAATTAAAAAGGGTTAAATCAAGAAATCAAGGATTTGTTGATTTAACTACACCTTTGACTAAAAAGTCTGTTTATAAAGACTCAATCCAAGAAAAGGCTTGGGGAGTCTGATTTTCATCAAGGAGAATTATGATTCTTCTTGTTTTTCGCTCTCAAGAGTTTTCTTGGAGAATTTTTCTTGCAAGGAAAAGATGATTGATTTAGAACTTATTATCAGTTAGGAAACCCTACCTTAGGAGCTCTAAGATACTCACATGTTGGAGTCTAGCTTGGGGGGATCCATATTAGAACTAGGAATGGTTCTGGGTCATGGTTGGGAGGAACATGGTAGTTTCCAAGTGATTTGGTCATGAAAATCAAAGGTCAGATCTATCTTAAATTGATAATGCTGGCTATTTAAAAAATGTGTAGGTTCAGCCATTAAAGGAGCTTCAAGAAGATAAATTATAGGTATGTGTTCTTAGCATGTCAAAGTTCATTTCTAGGGTAAATGATGGCTGCTTTATGTAAAAGCTTATATATATATTATTAAACCTGGAATTTATTGGTTCTGCCCATATCTCCTAGGGTTACATTTCTTAAAATCTAACCCTATATTGTCTATGATATCTTCTAGATTATATAATGAATATGTTAGATGAATGTTTCCAATGAATTTACTAACCCTATGTAATTGATGTTCTGCCTAGATCTACGAGGGTTTGTATTCTCTTCAATTCTTCCTAGGGTGGTAAATATTATCATAGGATGTATATAGATAGGTTTCCATATTTAAAGTTTGTTTCTGTATTCAATCAATATTCAGAAATTAATACTGTAAACTAGGTAAATCCAGACCTGCTATTTATTGTTCACCTATTATTTATATCTCTACTGACATATTACATTTGTCAGTAGAGACATGTTTCAGATTATAGTATATTTAATCATAGGAGTAAGTTTAAAGAAATAAATATACTAAATAGATACCTTAGGGTATTATTTACAAACATAACAACTTTATATATATATAAGGCCATCAGGTATAAACATATATGAAAACTATTTATACATTCAATTCCAAAATTAAATAAGTCATCTAAGACCTTTCAAGGTCTGTATCCATATTACAAATTTACATTAAAATACTCCACAGAAATGAAACAACATTATAAATAATCAGAGGAGGCATCGTGACCATCCATGTGGTCCTTTTCATTTCTTTGATCATAATTCATATAACAGCTTTCCACGGTTCTAACTTTTCCATATATACATAACCATAAACAAAATTACATAACTCAACAAACATTACCATAACCAAATTGAAATAATATATCTTATACAGTAAATCATATGTAATATCCCTCCCCTATGCCGTGGAATATTTTGTAATTTTGCATATTATTATATGAGGGTTTCTGGGTGAGGAGCTCAAAGTGACAAGGCCCCACCCGAAGAAAACCTGAAAGTTAGGTAAAAGTTTATTAACACAAAAGCCAGCAAAACACAGGTGCAAAAAGAACTAGGGTTAAAGGATCGGAAACAAGGGTTTGACAAAAGAATTTATAATATAAATCATATCATAAGCTCAAAGAAAAATTTAAAGACAAGTATCATTAAATTGGAGATCTATCAATGATAGATATAAGTCCTGTATATCATAAGGAAAAAAAAAAGGAAAACATAGTAATTAAACCCTTTTTATAGAAAGATATGTATATTGGATTAGTTCTCACTAAATATCCTTACCTAATTTATGTTAGGGGGAAGGGGGAAATGCTTATGAGGAAAATGCCTTTGAAGGTGCATTCGTTGACAGTGCCTTAGGAAAACACAAAACACCTATGAGCACTGATCATGGTAATGTAACCTGGCACATGCCAATATAATTATTCCCGGACAGTCGCTCTGCATCCAGCGGGAAAAGGGCCACCATCTCATGCCCTAATAGGGCCGATTCACTGGACGGAAAGAGTGGGACGGTTACATGCAAGACCGTATATCGAGCTGGAAGGATTTCAGTTTTAGCATTTCTAATTATGAGGGAGTCTGTAGCATTGAAGAGAAATTACATAAAAAGGGGAAAAACCCTAGACTCGGGGGGGGGGGGGAAG
>LPNX010977263.1:0-19830 GCA_001517045.1 Pseudotsuga menziesii
ATGTCATATACAAAGTTATATCTGAGGATGCTATGTTCAATTTACTGGAACACTAGCTCCTTTACAATATTTGAGTACATCATATGATACGGGTAGAAACCACGTATAGTACAAAGGTGGATCAAAGCTACAATACAATCATGATGAGTCTTCAAAGATCTGGAAGCTGGATATAGAAATGGAACATAGTCTTGCGCAACTTAGTTCATGAGTGAGGAACTAAGGTCTTCATAAAGGATCCCAAAGAACCAGTACAATCTAAGCCATGTGAATAAGGGTAAGCTGAAGTCGAACATGGAGAGGATTCAACAATTTGTCAACCAATAGATGATAATTAACAACTGAAGCAAAGGAGTTCACCAATGATGAAAGTGAATCCAGAGGTACCATCGTCAAAACTCTAGGTCTTCGTCATCAGGAAGTGTTGAAACTGAACCATACTATGATAGGGAAGGCAACAGATCCTCCAACGGATCACAAGAGTGACTAGGAACTGGGCAAAAGAAGATAAACACAAGGAAATGGATAACAGATATAACAATGAGAGGATCAGGTTATAGATCAGACATTGGGAAGAATCCTTGAACAGTGAGCACGACACAGAGATGACCCAAGGCAACGTATAACAGATAGATAGGACAACTAGACTTATCTATCATGTAGGAGACATGATCAGATTCCCCAGGTATAAAGGACAAGAGGAGGAGTCAGAAACTCGAAGTGATAGCTGAACATAGATGTACACTGAAACATGGATATCGGAAAGCAAAGAGTGCTATGTTCAAGGATGACATGCTGCCACTACTGAAAACAAGAGAAAACCTCTTCCATACCTTCCCTGTTAAGTTTTAATGAGTCCAGGAAAGTCAACTTGGTTCCCTCTTGATTTTTTAACAAGCTTGAAGAGATGGGAAAATAATGCTTGATAGTGTCACTAATCCGTGGATTTAATGAGCCCGAACTAGTACATGCTCATTCGGTATTTTCACATTTAGAGAGTCTGAAAATGCCAAAGAAGACTCTAGGGGGTCCTTTTTCGTCCAATTTAGTCTCCTAAGGCCGAAAAAGTATAAAACAAACCACGGAAGAACTCTCTTAACTTCTGAAGAAGAAAAGGTGAACCTTTTTCATACTTAGTCGGGAAGGTCCGAAAAAGGTTAAATTACCACCTACCCAACGCTCCTTCCANAACCACAGAAGAACTCTCTTAACTTCTGAAGAAGAAAAGGTGAACCTTTTTCATACTTAGTCGGGAAGGTCCGAAAAAGGTTAAATTACCACCTACCCAACGCTCCTTCCATAACAGCATAAAATAGCTTGAGTTTTACGAGTGTGAAGGAAAGCAAGATCACTCGGAAAGATCCATTTGGTTACGAAAAATGGGGCTTACAACAATAAACTCGTTGCTTTGTTCTTGAGTGTTTAACGAGCATGACAAAGACATAAAGTACACTCGGAATCTTTTTCATGTTTGGGTCCAGAGCACAAAAAAGAGAAAACTAAGCTCAAACCGGGTGTTCCTTTTCCATCCAATTTAGTCCCTCAGGTTCGGAAAAGTGATAAACCTATACCTGACAATACTCTTCTCAATTCCGAAGAAAAGAGAGTGATCCTTTCTCGTATTATTCTGCATGGTCCGAGAAAGAGATAACCTACCNCAGGTTCAGAAAAGTGATAAACCTATACCTGACAATACTCTTCTCAATTCCGAAGAAAAGAGAGTGATCCTTTCTCGTATTATTCTGCATGGTCCGAGAAAGAGATAACCTACCACCAATGCGGATGCCCGTTCACATATTCTTAACGAGCTTGAACGGACGAGATAACTCGGCAGTCAAGTCTATTTTTAAGGAGTCAAACCTGGGCCTAAAGAAACTCCATAAGGTCAGGGATTCCTATAAAGGGATAGCTTGTAAAGAGAGATTCATAAGAAGCTCTATTTGGCATGAAAAATAGTAATGAGGAAACCCCTGGGCCTGAAACAGTGACGGAATGAGTACCAAAGGATGGCAATGACATATAAGGATGATACTCATTAAAAGGGGACCCTAGCCACGGAAGAACAATGGTAGAGACAAGGGACTAATGGCTTAGAATACCATAGTCCATAGCAAAATGTTGCGTACTAAGGTTAATGTGGAGTGATAAGATGCCAACATGTGTTGGAAAGAGCAAAACCACCCTATAGAAGCATCAACACTTTGAAAAAGTTGGTAAACCTGTTCCAAGGCACAAAAGGGGTGATATTAGTCAATTGACATTTAAAACTATAGAAAAAGACCCACTTTACGAAATATTTGTTCTATAAATAGTTTGAAAATAAAACATTTCTCACCATTTGCACTTTTTGAACCAAAAAGGAAAGTTTACTCTCTATCTTTGATTGCTTGCTGTGGACAATTGGACCGTTGGAATCTGGATTCGTCAGCTTCAGGTAACTCTACACCCTAAGCTCTTCATTTTCATCCAAACAAATTTTAAAATTAGGGGTTAATTCAGTATATTTCATCATCTAAAAATGTGGCAAAGCGCATTCGCGGGTTGTTAAGCATAGGAGTCACGAATACGCGTTCCATGCGCGGGTTGCTGAACAAGAAAGTTGCGAATGGCTCGCGACTTGTCCCAATGGATAGTCATGCATGCTACGCAATAGGAAAAAGGTTTAAAAATAGACAAAAATTTTAAATTTTTGTGATGTAATACTGAATCAAACTATGTTTATTTGTCAGGGAAAACATGGTGCTGGAGTGGAGGGAGAGGGAACATGAGATGATGGACCATGCGGCTCTCCAAAGCCCGCCTACCATCCAAGCTTTGAGGAATAGTGGGCTACTCAAGTTATTTTGCACATCACCCATGCGGGCCAATGTCCGCATACTAGAGTTCTTCGTCAATTATTGGGACCATGACCTGGGGATGTTCAACATCCAAGGTGAGACTTTGGAGCTTACCGTACAGGACATCTATTTCATAATCGGGTTATCACATCGGGGAGCACCGATGAACCTGGAGGGCACTGGTAGGGGTGGAGACCCCTTGAGTGTCCAGAACTATGTCGATGTATTCTGCAGGCCGGGTACTCAAAAGAAAGGCAACAGCGTTCTCATCGCAGACATACAGGATTTTACACTACAAGTATTGGCCAGTACTATTGTTAGACTTTCAGGGTCAGCAGGATTACATATGGCCACCCGGACTCAGATGAGGGTGGCGGTGGACTACTTTAGAGGCACACTCTATGACTGGTGCTCGGGAATTGCCCCCATTATGAAGAGGCAATTATCCGACTGTAAGAGGGGAAGATGGAAGAACTTTGGTTATGCTAGTATACTTGTAGCGTTCTTCTTTGAGAGGGTGCCAGCTATGAGCCCTGTTGTACCGTTACAAGTCCGACATCCGCGTCAGCCCAGGATCCGCGTCAGCCCAGGCTGAGCAGGTGGGGTGATATCTTCCTCTGTCAAGGAGGGGGAGATATAGTACATAGCATGTATGACGATGATTTTTATACATGGTGGGAACGGCAGGTGCCAACGTTGGAGCAGTTTCCATACGCAGGATTAGATTTCCGAGGTGATCCTGACCTAGTCCTCCCTCCAGGAGGAGCATGGGGAGAGATGGGTACGTCATTTTTAATTTTTTATCATTATCAAATTTTTATGAATTTTCAAATGATAGGATACATACATATGCACAAGTCTAAACCATACTCATGTGTCAAAATGCAGATATTGGACCAGTCCGCCCAGAAGGGCACCCACGTACCTTCGTACGTCCTGTTGCAGGGGGAGATCCCGGATTGATCAGAGTAATCGAGACAAAGCTAGGCAGGCTGACCGAGCGAGTACCTACTATACGGATAGAGCATCTCCCTGCAGCTATGCAGGAGTTCGTAGTTGGGGTTCCACCGGCCTGGCTACGTCTTTTCAGATGGGTAGCCAGAGCAGTATTGGTATATAGAGATGCAGTGGAGGCTGCCGAAGCTGAGGAGGCTGAGGAGGCCAGGGGGCGCAGAGATCACGGGGACCAAGGAGGTCCTAGTGGCCATGGCGAGAAGGCATAGATCTAAAGCATTTTGATGGATGATGATCCATATTTTTTGTATATTTTTTATATGACATGATCTACGGATCAGACTCAACCTATCCTATGTATGAAAAGATATTTACATATATATATAGTGTGTGTTTTGGTTGTCAGCTTATTTACAAGTGTTTTTTATATGTGTGCTGTATATTTTACAAAATGTGTGTGAGATGCCAATCTAGAATGTAATTAGCATATGCATCAGTTAATGAATTTTGGCTCCTTGGAATATGATTAAAAGTAATAATTTCAAACTGTCTTTCCAACAAATGAATTTGCATGAACTGACATAACAATGTAGGATGACGCACCTGATAAGCTCGATTGAGCTGGGAAACTACCAACTGAGAATCCAAACGGACTTCAAGCTGGGTAATGCCACGTGACGAAGCATCCCATAAGAGCTCAATAACGGCCCTATATTCAGCAACATTATTAGAAGCAGGACCTAGACAAGCACCTCCCGTGGCAACAAGCTGTCCTGTGGGAGAAAAAATAACCCATGCTGCCGAAGCTAGGTTACAAGTGTGGCGGCTGGTGCCATTAGCGAAACCTACATACATTTCAGAAGACATCTGAAACAACCAGCAGATAGTATAAAAAACAAAACTGACAACCTAATGTACATAAAATACATACACTAATATACAAGAAAAAGTGCTAAGCCTAAGCGTAGTACTTCTTCAAGTAGAGCCCATTTCTAGGCTCGGGTAGCTTATTCCCATCATAATCCATTAATTCATATGCGCCTTTACTCAATACTTTAGACACAACATAGGGTCCTAACCACATGGCCTTGAATTTTCCTGCCCCCAGAGGTTCTTTATCTTGGTCCCAGAGCAAGACAAGTTCCCCTTCAGAGAAAACCCTAGGTTTGACCGATTTATCATATTGAGCTTTAACCCTATTTTTGTGAGCCTAGTTAGCAGTCAACGCATCTCTACGCTGTTCATCAAGGTGCTCTAAGTGTACCAAGCATTCTTCAAGCTCAGTCATGTCAGGTAACACATGAATAGCTATCTGCAAAGATGGGATTTCGCATTCAATCGGTGTAATAGCTTCCACCCCATGAACAAGTTGGAAGGGGGAAAAACCCGTAGCAGTTTTGACATTGGTTCGATAAGCCCAAAGAGCAGGGTATAACATGATGTTCCAATTCGAGCGGGCTGCATCAATAGTATGTTTAAGAATGGTCTTTAAAGTCTTGTTTACAGCCTCAACCTGACCATTTGCTTGCGGATAGTATGGAGAAGAATGCTCTTGTCGAAATCCGAGCATGGTGGTCAATTCTGTCATCATGTTATTTTGGAAATGACTGCCATGGTCAGTGACAATCACTTTGGTAATACTAACCTTGCAATAATCTGATTGAAAATGAAGAAAGCTGTTGTTTCCCCGTCGGCTTTAAAAGTAGGCATTGCCTTTGCCCATTTTGTGAAATAGTCTACAGCGACAATGATGTATTTGTGCCCCCCAGCCGAGGCTGGGTTGCATGTCATATAATCAATCCCCCACTTCATGAAGGGGCCTACCGAGACAACGGGAAACAAGGGATCAGGATGTGACCGCATTTTTCTGGTATAAAGCTGACACAGATGACAGCGCTTTACTGCTTCCACACAATCTTTGAAGATCGTGGGCCAGAAATAACTGGCACGTAAGATTTTCTGGGCCGTTGCTAACCCAGATAAATGACCCCCACATGCTCCACTGTGAGAATCATTTAGGACAATCTCCGCTTCCTCATGAGTAAGGCAACGACACAAGACAGAATCTACCCCTCGTCGATATAAAGTATCTCCTATAATGAGGTAGTTTTTAGCATGAAGTCTTAACTTACGTCGGTCTTCCCTAGAGTAAGTGGTAGGATACTTTGAAGTCTGGAGATATATGAGAATATCCCCGTACCAAGGATCAGAGGTAGATATAAGGAAGATGTGCTCATCTGGGAATGAGTCATCTTGAATCACTACATCCTCTTTCGTAGGAAACTCTGCTATAAGCTCAGCAAACACTAAGGACTTTTTGGATTTAGCGGATTGGAAAACCAAGTCAAACTCTTGAAGAATGACTATCCACTTATTGAATTTTCCCCCAACAATCCGTCGGGATAAAACATATTGGAAAGGGTTTACATCCGCCACTACAGTAGTGGTCCTTAGTAAGATGTAGTGCCCTAACCTCTGTATAGCATAGACAGCCGCTAAGGATAACTTCTCGACGCGGGAGTACTTAAGCTCAGGCCCAACCAAAGCACGGCTAAGATAATAAACAACATACTCAACGAGCTTATCGTCCTCCTGAACTAGCACTACCCCAATGGTCGACTCCGACGCAGCCAGATACAATATAAAATCCCTAGAATAATCTGGTGGGCGTAACAAGGGAGCCGACAACAAGGATTTCTTTAATGCCTCGAACACAAGTTGTGCTATTTCATCCCATACAAATGGGGTGTCCTGCTTGAGCAGGTGCATCAAACCTTTGGTGATATTGGCATAATTAACGATAAAACGTCGAAGGAAGTTAGACTTTCCTTGTAGACTTTGAAGTTGCCTGAGATTACAACGAGGAGGCAGATTTACAATGGCCTCAACTTTTAGTGGATCTACCTGAATGCCTCTACTGGAAACAATGAATCCGAGTAATCACCCTGACTCGACGTAGAAAACACACTTGTGGGGATTCAAGCGAATTTTATAATATCTGCATCTTTTAAAGATCAATCGTAAATGATCTGGATGTTGGATCCTCTTTCAAGAATGTGTGGGTAGATCATCTAGGTAAGGTTCGACAATGGCTTTTATATCGTGAAAAGCAAAGTTTATGGCTCGTTGAAAGGTTGCCCTTCATTTTTCAATCCAAAGGGCATTTTCCTATAAGCAAATGTACCCCAAGGGCAAATAAAAGTAGTTTTATGCTGGTCTTCCGGTTTGATTTGGATTTGATTGTAGCCGGAAAAACCATCCATAAACGAAAAGACTTCACTCCCCACACAAGCATCTATGATCTGATCAATAAATGGTGTGGGGTAGTTGTCCTTGGGACAGGCTTTGTTAAGGTCTCAAAAGTCAGTATAGACGCGAATAGTCCCTTGCTTTTTATCCACAGCAACTGGGTTGGACACCCTCTTAGTCAAAGTAATGGGATATATAAAACCTGCTTTCAACAGCTTTTCAACGTCTGCCTTCACAGCCGCCGCTTTACCCGGGTTCATGGGACGTAATTTCTGCCGAACTGGCTTGGAATCAGGGTAGATACGGATTTCATGTTGGACAATAGATGGATCTATGCCTGGCATCTCCTCATATGACCAGGCAAAGATATCGCAGAACTCCTTGAAAAGGGCAGTGTAGATAGCAATCTCCTCCGGAGAGCAGTTTGCACCTATATAGATGTTTTCCACGACATCTGGTTTAACAGAGATATTGATAGGTATAGTGGCAGAAATGTTTTCCATATTCTCCTCAACAAACACTCCTTCCCTAGGCAAAGGGTTAACGGGTGTATCAACATCTCCAGGCAGTCTCACATGAAACTCTTGGTTTTCAATCTTGCTTAGCTCTGGAAGGAAATAAGATCGGTGATGAAGATCCTCACATATCTTATCACGTGCACACATAGCTTCCAGAATGGCTTCATCAGAAGGTAAAACAGTTTCTAAGAAATCTATGGAATGTAAAGAGTTTTCTGCCCATGCAGGCAAATAAACTTCTTCCAGATTGTCCGAGACTGTAAGAGGATCTAGAATGGGATCAGCAGTAGTTTGGGTAATAGCTTGATATGCCACTTCCACTGCTGATAAGGGCACTTCCGGTTCTTGGGGGGTTGGGAGAACCCAAGGATCAGTCCTATCCACCACCGAAGCGATGGAGTTCCCCACACTAGTGGAACCGATATAGTTAACCGGGGCTGGGATGTCAAATGTGCCCATCAAAGATGTGTACAATCCAGCCCCCAAGCTCTGAGCAGGCTTGGCCTGATCAACCAATGGTACATTGGAATCCTTAGACTCTAAACGGCCCTTTCGAGTAAAATCAAGTTGGTCAACAGTAACCAACTTGCCCTTATGTGGAAAAACCATGACACGAAGAACAGCCGATGCAACAGCAGTCATTGCATAAGTCCAATTCCTACCCAAGAGCAAATTATAGTCCAAGGGAGCATCAATCACTTCAACTTCAACAGACACCGCTTTGCCTGCCAACTTAATCTTGAAATCTGGCAAGATACCATGTGGATGGAAAGACCTTCCATCAAAAGCAGTAAGTAAAGTGGTTGATGGGACCAGCTCTGGGGATCCGAGAGCTTTCCAGCAGGCCAGGGACATAACACATGTAGAGGCTCCCTCATCAACAACTGCCCGTCCAATGGTCTTACCACCATGAATGACATCTATTGAGAGGGCTACATGGTAAGGGAGGCGAATTTTGACATCAAACAAATGAAACTTCGCCATGAGACTCGAAGAGTCCATTCTACCTAGAGTTGCTAAGAGGGCATCCCGTTGAGCGGGACAACTCTGTAGCACCTCCAAAGCTGACATTGCACATGGGGTTTGAGCTAGGTCTTCAACCACTGAGTAGTTGGAAGCAGCCCTATTGGGATTAGGAAAAGTCTTCTTAAAGACACCTTTGGGTATCTTTGGCATTATTTCCAATGGTTTCTCTATAGTGAGTGGGTTGGAAGGTTCACCTACAGCTTTACCCGTCTCTGGAGTCTCTTTCTCATAGTTCTTGTTCCTGGTTTGCAACAAAGTTGAGGATCTGACCATGTTGATATAATTAGGGTCAGGAGTAGTTTGACTGCCCCCTGCTACAGTAGAAGCTGACGTAGAGTTCTGTCCTTGGGGAAAAGGATCCTTCAGGACAGCCGTTGGTTGAGTTTTTAACAGCTTCTAAGCTTGTTCCATAAGGGTACAAAGATGGGTCAAGTGGTCTCCTTGGCACAACTTACAAGGAAACTTGACTTTCTTCTTTTCCTTTTTTCCCCCATTAGCATTGTTCGCGGGTTTGGGCTTGTTTTGGTTTCCCTCTCCTTTTTTACCCTTCTTCTTCTTCCCGCCGGGCTGCTGATTGCCCTTTTGAGAAGTTTGAGCAAAAACATTTGTAGTTTGGGGAGAGGTGGCAGCCTTTGCTACCTCCGCCGTAGACTATTTGACAGACAATTGGTGAAGTTGTTTTTTCAAAGACTCTACAGTGGGAGAATCAACAGACCCAACCACACCATCAGCATGGGGTCCAGGCTTGGGTTTCTCGGCCTCATGAGAAGGCGTAGGTGCCTCAGGGATGATCTCGTACAAGATCCCAGATTGTGAATAAATCAATTCCAACTGCTGGGCCCTGAGTATGGATTCTTCCTCACTAGTCACTCCTGATGTGGAAACATCCTTAGATATATAGGGCAATAATGATTTAAGGAACCATTCTAATAGAAACTCAAGAGGGATGGTGGCTTTGATAAGGCTCTTTCGCCTCCTCCACTCTTGGATGTGATCCGAGATGTGGGTAGCCTTGTTTTGTCTAAAGGTAGACAACAAGTCTGTTTGAAATTGTATCGAATCGGAAGCTGAAAGTGGCTACGGAAAGCACTAGCCAAATCCCAGAAACTACTAAAAGCAGCAGAAGGCAGCTCAATGTACCATTTTGCCACAGTGCCCGTCAAGGTCCTCTGGAACAACCTCAATCTCACTGAATCCTCATTCAATTAATTGGAAGAAAACCATAAGTGGAAGGTGGTGGCATGTGCCCCAAGATCTTCACCAGCTTTACCTTCAAACTTAGGGATATCCGAAGGCAACTTGGTGGGAACAGGTGGCCATAAGGGGTCATGCCTCACCAGTCATTCATCAATTTCAATAAGTCTGGCAAGTTCAAAGTTTCCAGAAAAGGAATTTTAGGCCTAGCCGGTGTACTAGATGTGTCAGCTTGGGGATTCGAGGGTCCTGCCCCCGAGTGCCCATGGGTAAAGGTGGGGTTTCCCCCAGACACCGGTTGTGAAGTGGAAAGGTTGCTTTGGAACAGATTCCATCCGTAAGCCACAGGATTTTGGATGGGAGGTGCAATGTAAGTGGTTTGGGCCGTCCCCATAGAATTTGGGGTCTGGAAGACTGGAGCAGGTATCCCTTCGCTAAACAAAGATAAGGGAGAGCTCGTGTATGGGACCGAAATAGGGGTTTGGAAGCTTTTCCCATAAGAGATGTTGCTTCCAAACTGCACTCCTACATATGAAGGAGGTGGACCTACGTATGGATTGGATGGGGGAATGTGCCCCCCATTCCAAGGGAATCCTTGGACAAAGGCCGAGGATCCCACCGGACCACTCTGGGTAGTGTAAGGGAAGGAAGAAGGAATTGTAGGTATACCGGGGATCCCAGTAACCATATCACCACAAGTACTTCCTATGTTCGAGTAAACCGGTGGTTGGACCACCTGGCTTGCTGGAGTTAAGGGTGTGGAAGGTAAACTAGATCTGGGGGCACAAACCAGGGGAGGTCGTACCCCTTCAACCGGAAGGGTTGAGGTGAAAACAAATGAAGCTTCTCCCTCAGAAGACATGACTCTACCTAGAGGTACACCTAACACTGGTGAATCAAAGGGTCTAACCTGCACGATCACTGGATCGTTCAAATTAGTCAAGGGGGTATTATAATTTCTTGCAAACTCGTCAGTTTGCAATTCTTCTATCTCAACTGTGTCAAAGTCAAAGCGGTTAGCTATTAGTTCCGGTTCACCAAGAACCTCGCTTATTCCTACTGGTTCAAAAGAACCGCCTGTGCTTAATCTCCTCCTTTGGGGTAAAGGTGGAGGCTCCAATGTGGTGAGAGGAGGAAGGTTTCTCAACCTTCTTGACCTTCTAAGCAATTGGTCCTCTAGAATTAAGACTTTAACAAATCACACCCTAAGGTCCACTAAACACAAGCAAATCCACAGAGCATACACTAAAAAGATCCTAGAGTCTCAAGCAATCAAACCAGGGTATAAAGATATACTTTCCCGAAGAAAGCCGATGGACAGTTACTTGGTGTCCTTGAGGGGTTCTTAGGCACAAGCGAAGGAATCACCCAACCGCCCTCCTACACTTTCAACAAGGGTTACCTTCCAAGTCCGTTCGAGGTGAACCAGAAATAACCTTCAGGTTTACCTAGGTATGAGCCCTAAAAAGACAAGAGACTAAGGCTACCTTGACAATACCAGCTGTCTGGGGGGACAGTCGTCAGCCGGACTCGTACGCATGGGCAGGGTATTTGAGCCTGAAACTCTGTCTAGGACAGAATCCCCAGATGTGCAAAAGTCCTGGGTTACGCTTTGACAAGGATTCGGAGGGTTATCTCCTATGTCCAAGCCTCCATGCGGCCTAGTGCTTAACTCCCTTTTGAGAGGAGCTTCCCAAATATAGTGATAGAATCAAGGATTTACCTAATGAAAGGTCCACTACATCTGATTTTATAACTTGTGGGAAGTTTACACTCCCTAGCCCATAAGTCTAGCCTAAGCTAGTAGGTGGAAGGCCCCTAAAAATAAAAACTTCTAGTAAATTTTAATTTATGCGTTTATTTTAAGGGCTGTTTCTTACTCAAGAGGCAATGGAAGTGATGCACTATATGATGTTTTGACTCAGTAGAAAATAAATGAAATTAAAAGTGTATTCAAAGCAAACTAGCACTATAAAATAAACTTCTTTTCATTTTTTCAAAATATGTATTGATGAACTGACTGCAACTATAAGAGAAACTAAACCTATATTTTTGTAGTTTTCTGAGATAATATTTCTTAAACTGAAAGAAAACACTACTTATGCAAAAATTACAATGCAAAAGGTTAACTATGTTTTGTTTTTCACTTTAAAAAATGCTCAAAAACCTACTATGCATCTACAATGCACTGTGCTTGAGTAAACTTGAAATTTATAAACTGTATAAAAACCACAAACTGAAGCAAACAGGCAGACATGACCCAAAGACCAGCAAGAAAAGTAGGCTAGGAACCCAAGCTTGGGTGCAAACAATGACACAAAATCACTGCAGACTTAAAAAGGCAAGTGCAAACCAGCAACTGACAGAAAGCAGACTGGAAAAAATAGAGCCCAAGACCTTGATCACTGATCTGGACTAAGACACTTAACCAACAACCCAAACAAGCCAGAACACTTCAAGATGCAAACAGTAAATAAAACAAGTAAAAAAGAACTCAAGGGATTTCAAAAAGCACTAAGATGTGATCACCTGAGGCATTCAAACAACTCTACAGCACTCTTAAAGAAGGTCCTCTCAGGAAACAGGACTTATAACAAGAAAAAGAACAAGCAAACTTTTACACAAAAATCCCAGTTTTCAGGAGTACTCACGACTGTCTAGCAGTGCAAGTTGCGAATGATTCGCGACTGTTCAGTGGAACAACCCGCGAATGCAACTCTGTATTCGCAACTGTTCAATAGAACAACCCGCAAATGGGTATCAAAATTTTTCTCAAAGACAGAGAAAAAACCCTAAGACTTTCAAATGCTAAATCAAGTAAGAAACAGGATAAAAATCACAAATAGACTTCCAAGCAAACACTGGTCAGGAAAACAGAAATGACCTACAGCAGTCTAGGCTTCCAGTGGAGTCGCCAGTTCTGTTGTACAGGATAATGCACCTAATAACCTAGGTCTGGGGTTACCAACATACTCAGTTACTTGCAGACAATTTGACTTCTAAAGTATAGAATAGGAAATAGGAAGGTATGAAGGACTTACTTGATTAAATGAAGGTCAGTCCTTGCTATCTTCTTCCTCTCTGTTCCACTTCCAAAGTCTCCAGGATAGTTCCTCTTTCACCTGTCAAGAAACACTCTTCCAGATACAAGATGATTCATATATATGCAAGCAGGTTAGGAAAATCATATATCATATAGAAACATAAACATTTACCAATCTACAAGATATGAAACACATATGGAAGAAGTAATCTCTTTATTATCAATAATGGAAAGAGTTTAGGTTACAACCCAATGTCTGAGACAAGGACTCCTCTGTCACCAAAGGATTCTGAGTTTCACTGCTCCAAAGATTTCTATAGAAAATCCACCAGCATAACTTTGCTCTTCAAGTGTTACTACCAAACACCCTCCCCAAGGCCTGTATTTATATGGGTGAAATAAGGCAGTTCTCGAAGGTTAGGGAGGTTATAGCAGTTAAGAGGATTAAGTTAAATGGCATAACTAATCTCTCATTAGTGCGTGTTTTTATGATTTAATGTTGAGAAACACATCCGCGGGTCTGTAGTAGAGCAACCCGCGAGTGATTTGCGACTATGTATAAGCGCAACCTGCGAATATAAGGTTTCGCGACTTGCTATATAGGAGACTCGTGAATGATGCGCGAGTTGTCAGTAATGAGAATCGTGAATACATCTCAACATGGCAAAATGGCAAAGTAATCAGCTGAGTATATAGTGAATGTATTTCATCATAAACCAAGTTATAGTGAATATGGGAAAACCTCTATCCATAAGTGTCCTTTTGTGTGCCGACATGAGGGATATCAGCACTCGGACAGAGAGGTGCCATTCAGGTGTATAATAGGATTTCACTGAAAAACCCCTGAAATCCTCTGAAAAATCCCACTGGAAAACAGTTGAAATCTGCTGAAAAATCCTTCTTGAAAATCTCAAAATTTTCCTTTGTTAAATCGGGTCTTATTTCAACTAATCTTTCAAAGAATCAGCTCTCAAAACCACTAATTGTTCCATAGAATCGGCTCTCAAAACCACTAATTGTTCCGCAGAATCGGCAACCCGAACCATAATCCTTTCCGCTACGTCGACGACCAAAACCACTAAATTTTTCCCACGTAGCTCATCGACAGTCCGATCAACTAAATCTTTCCGATGTATCAGAACCCATCTGTCTAAGCTTCCGAGGTATCGGCAGTCTGATCCTCTAAGTTTTTCCGATGCTTGCTATACTTAAAAAAAATTTCAACTTTTCAAAGTTTTTCCCTTTCTACTTTCTTTCACAGACGGCATCGGAAGTCCTTTCTCATTGGAAGTCTAGTTCTTTAGGCTTCTGCAACAGCGGGCGCACGAACAGCTTTCTTCTTTCGATCAACGGTCCAATCGGCTAAGGCTCCCTAATCGGCATCGGCAGTCTTTCTCATCAGAAGACCTAGTGCTTTTCACTTCCGCAACGGCAGTACACGAACCACTTTCGATTTCGATTTCGGGCCTTAGAGAAATTTTTAACTTTCTTTCTTTACGGCGTCGGCGGTCGAAGGACTTTCTCGTTCAGATGCCTAGTCGTTTCTCCATCCGCAATGGCGGGTGCTCGAACAGCTAAATTCTTCTGACTAACTTCGAACACTTAGGAGATTTTCCTTCAAACTTCTCCCGTCGACATGCCTTTGCCTAATCTCTTTCGCTGCGTCGGAAGTCAATTCCGCTAACTCTTCCGCTACATCAGAAGTCAACTCCGCTAAGTGTTCCGATGGCTCAAACACTTAGACAAATTTTTCAAAAAATTATTTTCCGCTGCTGCACCTCGTCAGATGGCCTTTCGACTATACCTTTCAGCGTATTGAAGGAATTTCCCATTTAGTCCTCCGATGACCTGATGAGCTCGACACTTAGAGACATTTTTCAATAAAATTTTCTATCTTAATTACTGATCTCTGCTGGGCAGAAGGCAATTCTGCTTCCGTCACTGCACCTTGGTCGTCCATTCAGGCCCATGCTGCAACATGAGCTCTGATACCATTCTGTCATGTCCCCGACCCTCAGACCAGCGAAGAGGACGCAATGAACACCTCAATCCAAACCGGCAAACAACCCCATGAACATGTACAAATCATCAATGCTGAAAAATAGGAAACTTAACATGATCCATAACAGGATGCATAGATGCATAATTCTTCAATCATATAGAGTTACTCAATAATTAGCGGAGGCAACACGCATACATTCCAGCATTCACATGTTCATCATAATTCGTAAAACAATAGATATAAATTGCAGAGATGAAGTAACCAGCAGCACTTATCTTTTGATGAAGAATTCACCCTGCAACCAGCTACGTCGCTGCAACATTCCACCCAACCATATGCCAGCGTGCTCATCAATCTCTTAGCAACGCTGCCACCCCCGAGCTGGGCATGATTCCTCCAGGATAAGGGTCATTGCAGGCTTACACATAGCCAAGGGACACAATCAGCCAAACCAATACCACTGGGTTTACCAGGCCTTCAACAATCGGTCAAGCCAACACAGTCCGAAGACCAACCACTGCCTACCACAGCAACACAATCCCTTCATAGCCTTGTGAAGAAGGCAAAGACAACCGGGTACAGTCCCAAACCAAAGATGAACCACAGCTCAAACCCACAAGGCAATGCAAAGTTGTTCTTGGCCCTAGCATGGCCAAAACAACTCATCAACAACACCCAAACCAGGGCACTTCAGCAACCCAATTTCACAATAAAAACTGTGGCAACAATCCACAACCCACAGTGGATAAAAAACAGAACTCCCAGCATAGCCATGGAAGACTTAGCCAATGGATGTGGCAATCAACAGTCACAGACTCACAGTGAAAAGGATGGCAGCTATATGCAGTCCCAAAGCAGGGAAGAAGGAAACACACATGCACAGTCCGAAATGGAAGGAAGACGGACTCTCAACAGCACTCAGAAATCGTGGGAAGAATCACAGCAACCCAAATCGTGGGTGAAACCAACAGCATACCCGAATCATGGGTTAAACTAACAACAAGCAGAAAACATGGATTAAATCCATGGCTACGACACATACCAGTGGAAATCGTGCCCTGGAGGCCGTTTCACCTGCTTGCTGCGTGCACAATCAGAAAAGATCTGTGATTGGTGCATGAGGAGCACAAAACAAGAATCCCAGCCTGTGCGAGGATGAGCAGCACGTCTCTCTGTGTGAGGTGAACATACAATGGCCTAAGCGTGCGGATGAATAGAACAACGGTGCACAGGAGGAATCCGAACCCCTCTCGGCGTGAGACATAAACAGACCAAATCCTGCGTGAGGATTAACAGGCAATCGGGAGGACGAACAGACCATAATCGTGAAGGTTGGAAAACGTGGGAGAGAAGAGTCGTGGAAGAGTGGGGAGAGTGAATTCTTCCTCTACCCCCATGCGACGTGAGGAGGAAGAATCCGCTGGTAGAGTGGGCACGTGGGCAAGGACTGACAGTCCTGCCACAACCACCACCACTCAGTAATAATTACCTCAACCATCCACAACAAGACAATAAATAGGTTGGATGAGACAAGGAAGATGGAAAAACACAACAAGGTGGCAGCACATGGGTTTTTCCCCCATAGACCAAGGTTTGACATCCCCCACCCCTTATCCTTTGGAATCATGCCCTTTTCATTCAACATTGCACTGCCGTAGCTGGTTGTGGTTTATTTAATTTGATGTGCATATTTACATGATGTCAAATTATAAGGTGTCGGATAGCACAACATTCCATCGGCAACTATCCCCATTGTCGAAACATAGACAACCAAATCGATGGTGGGGCTTTTGCCTTTAGCTCCTCACCATGATTAATTACATTTTATACATCATGCAAATGCGGTAAAAAACCGGGACATTACACCAACTAGCTATGTCACTGCAACCATATTGAAAATGGCATGTTTTTCCGAAGGATGGGGAGGGAGATGTCTAACCCTTTGGGGCCAGTGGGGAAAATCCATGTGTCAGCTATTAAACCCCCTTTACTTGCCACCCACTCTTTCGACTTGCTCACCTTCCCTTGTCTCATCCAACTACCACATTAAAAGTTTTGCTGTTAGTTGGGGCAGTTATTTCTAGGTAGTGGAGTGTGGTAGGACTATCAGTCGTTGCCCACATGCACACTCCACCAGCAGATTGACCCTCATGTTGGCAAGGAAAACCACTACCCCATCATTCCATGTGGATTCTCCATCCTTCCATGACGCCACTCTCTCCATTCTTGCTCACCCTCACGTGCAGGCCGAGATTGCTCATCCTTAGGCAGGGACGAGATTCTTCTCCTCACGCATAGGTCTGAGTATGGGATTTTTACTCACGCGGAGAGAGAAGCACAGCCTCTCATTTGAGTGTGGATCCTGAGTGATTTACCCATCGGGTTGTGTTCTTCCTATTGTTCTCATTCACAATTTGCCTGTGCTTAGAATCCACCTTCATGCGGTTTTTTTTGTTTCCTCATGCAGCTGAGAAACTCCTGTTGGTCTCACCCATGTTTTTGATTGACTGTGGTCTCATTTACATTTTTGGGCTGTTGTGGGTTATCATTGAGTCATTTTGTCCATGATAGGGCCAAGAACGACTTAGGGGGTTGGAATTCCCTACCCAAGCTGTGAATTGCTTGTTTTGCTGCGTATATGCAGTGGTTGGTCTTCGGACTGTGTTGGAGTGGGGGTGAGGGATGGGTTTGCTTGATAAACCTGGTGTGTTTGGGAACCACACAGACAGAGCTAGAAGGCTGGCTTTCTTCTCCACAACCCCTGAATAACACTAGAAGGGAGGTCAGGGCCTGAGGGACTATGTAGCAGAGAAGGAACTGATTTCCTTGTGTTGGGTGTGTGTGGGTGTTCTAGAAGCCAGGCTAGTTCTGGTGTAGGTGTCCTTAGCTCTTCAATGAGCTCACCAGCTTAGCATTCAACCTTTCCCAGCTCCTTGATGACCTAATAAACTCGACCATGTTGGCTTGGCTGATTTGTGTATCCTTGGGTATGTGTAAGCCTGCTTGTTCCTTATTCCTTGGGGAAATCATGCCTAGCTCGGGGGTGGCAACATTACTGAGAGGTTAAGGAGCATGCTGGCCTATGGTTGGGTGGAACGTTGCAGCGATGTAGCTAGTTGCAGGATGAATTCTTCATAAGATAAGTATTCTTGTGTTCAATCTCTGCAATCATATTTGATTTTTAATGAATTATAATGAACATGTTCAATGCCTGAATGAATGTATGTTTGCTTCTGCTGTGTATGTGAACAATTATGCATCTTAGCATGTTTTATGTTCAAGCATTTTGGTTTTATGTATGTTCATGTTCATGGGGCTGATTTCCTGGATGGTTAATGGCATGGTAGCATCCTCTTCACCGGTTGGAGGGTCGGGGACGTTACAGTTCAACTTTGCAGTATGTTAAGGGTAAAGCTCCAAAATTTGATACAATTGCTCTTCTTAAAGGATAGATGAAATAAAATCACAATTAACTTCAAGTGGGATAGATGAAAATCATATAAAATAGTCAACTGCAGTCATCAAGCGAGGGTTTTATATGGGATCTTGTTCAGATGTGACTCCCCTACTGACTAAAAATGGTCATTTTGTTAACATTGGTAGAAATAAATTCATTCAAATGGATGGGATTTTGGTGCGTATCACAAATCCATTTGATTTTACCATAAAGGCAGGCATGTATGTTCGTATTTATTACGAAAATTTGCATGGAATGTCTGAAGATGAGTCATTGAAAATTCCATATCCTGTAGAAGTGTTGGATTGTTTAGTATATGTCTCAAGCGGTGGAACATTTTGTTGGGTAAGAATATTTGAAAATCATGTAGATGTTTTGGTAGAGTCCACTATATTGCTGATGAAGGCATGAATTTTCATACACATGAGGTGTTCTACACAAAACAAGGTCTATTGATACCAACTGAAATAATTGATGGTGAATATACATGTGTATTCTTTTATATATATTCTTCAACTCATATATAAAAAAATTATTTGGAGTATCTAATGTTATATTATGTTGGGTTGTAGGCATTATTGATGTTTTCTTTATTGTGAGCTCTATTAAAAGGTGGGGCACTAGTAGTCTAAAAGGAGAAATTTTTTTTGTTGTTTTATTGCTACGAATGATGATAAGCACGCCACTTTTCAAGTTCTTCCAACAAAAGGTGACAATGAAGTTGTGACTGCTATATTAGTTGCCTCTACAGAATATGGAACACACAATGCATTACCATCATATATCGTAGTATTGCAGCTCAATCGAATACATCGTCACAATAATAATCTTCTTTCCTACAAAGTTTTCAATCACATAAGGTCTCGAAACATTATACGCAAGGAATCTTATGTGGAAACTCCTTGTTCAGATGAAAGTTTCATGGTTACTTTTGAACTAATTGCAATGCATTATGTACCTCTTGGGATTGTAAAGAAGAATAATTCTCTATATTTCAGCATAGAAGGCTATGGGAATCTTAAGGAAGCATTTTTCTATACATGGCCAACCTTTCTTGATAGATATCAACCAACTTCAGGCTCATGTGATCAAAATCAACCTCTTGGTAAATAGAGAGTGGGACCAAAATTTAGATTGCGTTATTTGTATAATATCCTACAACCTCATGAACAAGTACACTTTTCATTGGATTCATACCAATGGGATCCTATCCATCATTGTTATGGATTATGGATGAGAACTGGTGTACCCCATTTGGATTTGTAAACATTTTTCCTTTCATTAATAAATTTTGTATATTGTTTGGTGTAATATATATGGTGAATTATATCATTTAGTATATATAAATTATGTATTTCTTGTATTCAATTGTTCTGGTATTTTAATGTTATGTTATGAATCATTTTTATTTTCCATGTAATTTTTCTTGATATATGAAATTTGAATGTTTAAAACAATTATATACATTTTGTATCATGTGGGCTATTGAGAACGTGGTGTTATACTGTCTTCGAAATGTCCTAAAAGCTACTTAGTTTAGTCTTCTATAA
>LPNX010977309.1:0-10217 GCA_001517045.1 Pseudotsuga menziesii
CTTGATTGGGAGAAAATTTATTTTAATGACAGATAATAAGGTTTTAAAGTATCTATTGGATCAACCAAATTTAAATGCAAGGCAAGCTAGGTGGCTAGATTTCCTTAGCGAATATGATTTTGAGATCCAACATATCAAGGGGAAGCAAAATAAAGTAGATGATGCTTTGAGCAGAAATGTAAGATTAAATTTTATGGCAAGAATCAGTACTTAAAAAACAGATTTAGAAGATCAAATCGAAGAAAATTACCGAAAATTACAAGCTAAAGTGGCAGAAAATATAACTTAAAGTTCAAATACAGGTTACAGTCTAAATGAAAAGGGGTTAATACTTTATAAAAATAGATTGTGTATACCTAACGTACCTAAATTTAAGTTGTTGATTTTGAATGAGATACATAAAAGTCCTTATTCTGAACACCCTAGTTATCAGAAGATAATAACTATGTTACGAAAGGATTGCTTTTGGCCGAATATGAAGAAAGAGTTGGAAGAATATATTGCTAGATGTTTTGAATGTCAACAGGTTAAAGACTGAACATCAGCATCCAACCGATTTATTACAACCATTACCAATTCCTAGCTGGAAATGGGAAATAATCAACATTGATTTCATTACAGGTTTTCCTAAAAATCAGAACCATAATGATTCTCTGATGGTATTTATTGACTAACTCAATGTTTGTGCTAGAAATTGTTCCTAGACTACCACAAGAACAAGCTAACACAATCTCAAAAAGAAAACAAAATTAAATTGGTTTTTTATAATTTTGNACAAACTCAATGTTTGTGCTAGAAATTGTTCCTAGACTACCACAAGAACAAGCTAACACAATCTCAAAAAGAAAACAAAATTAAATTGGTTTTTTATAATTTTGGTTTAAAACTTTATCAACAAGGAGGTAAAAACATAAACAACTTACAAGCTAACACAAGAACTAGATCATGAACAAGTTTGAAGAATTTGGGATCAAACACATATGAATAAACCATAAACAGTACACAAATAATACTGATTCCATCCACAAGATACAAGCATTTGCATGAATAAAAAACTTAAACAAGAAATGAAGTTGTATGTTGAGTAATTAAACATATTATAAACAAAACCAACATAGAAGGTAAAATGTCTATCATTATGTATATAATCAATAACAGTCTTCAAACTTACATAAGAGTTAACAGTCTTAGCTTGAAATACATCAACTCTAGAGCCTCTCCTTGAGTCAAAATTCGACTATCATTATGTATATAATCAATAACAGTCTTCAAACTTACATAAGAGTTAACAGTCTTAGCTTGAAATACATCAACTCTAGAGCCTCTCCTTGAGTCAAAATTCGAACCCTTGCACTGCATGCTTGTCCTCCTTTTATCATCACAAAGGTAGATTAGTTCCATAACTACCTTCTAGGTATAATATGAGACAGTTACAATAAATAGTTACAAACTAACTTCAAATCCATAAAGACTAATTAATTGAAAATAGCAAATCGGATTTGGGGAAATTTGGCGAATTTCTAAAAATTTGGGTCTAGAAGACGCATTCATATCTCTCGATCCAAGACACCAGTGCAAAACATAAGAGAGGATTTTTTAAATAAGTCCATTATTAAAAAAAAAAATCTTGGTTTTTACAAATTCCCCTTCAATTAATCGGAATACAGGATGTAAATTTGTGACTAAAACAGGAAACTATTAAATAATTCAAACCCTGAAAAATAGGCCACAAAGATGAGTTCGAATATCTCAAAGGATAACAATAGTTACAAAGATGAGAGAGATTTTTTGGGATGATTCTGTTGTGGAAAAAAACCTCTTTTGGTTTTCCAGAATTCATTTCCATCTCCTTGTAATATGCTCCCAATGATAATGACAAAAACGGGAAAAAGAGAGCTGCTACAGAAATCTCCTCATGCAAATATTTGACAAAGGTCTAAAAAATGAGGGTTAGATATTAAATATAAAGCTTATAATAGATTTTAATATAATATTTTTTAGACTTTAAAGATATATAACCCCTAATAATCCAAAGGAAAACTTTAAACCAAATAAAAGGAAATAAATCAAAACAACTATAACCATAAAATCAAACAAAATGTATTTATCACTATGACACTTCAAACCAAACAAAAAATGAAAAGTAATAGGAAATAAATCTTTGAAAAATAACACACATAGACTAGGAATAATATTTAGTCTTAACATCTGGCTCCTGTTGTGGGATGAAAGCCTCCGTGTGAGGTTTCAAGAACCTATAGACCTTGTGCCTTATTCATTGGGTGATGGAATCATTTGTATCTTGTTCCCAGCCTACCATTTACTACTAACCAAAGGATGCAACTTGTTTTTCCAATCAAAATCTGAACCTTGTTCTGCAAACTAAAGTTACTCTGCAACTGATAATAAGAAGCGTGAGTGCTTCAATTGGACTCTCGAGTCATTTACCAAATCTATGAAACTTTATCAAACTCTGAACACATACCTTTGAAATGATAAAATACTGCTACAAACCAGCATACTGAAAATAATCTACATGCTCGTATAGCGTGCTTATTCTGCTACTTCTACTCCTACTTCTAATCGAAGGAAACAAATCAAGTGTAATCATACTTCCAGTGAAGCCAAGAAACCATTTNTGAAAATAATATACATGCTCGTATAGCGTGCTTATTCTGCTACTTCTACTCCTACTTCTAATCGAAGGAAACAAATCAAGTGTAATCATACTTCCAGTGAAGCCAAGAAACCATTTGACTAAGAATCATAATTCCATGCATACTATTGTTTGAGAAGACCCACAAAAGATGTGATAAATGTAATAAAGATTTTGTATGCAACTGATACTTACGACTGGAAATAGGAAGTATGCCAATAGCTGGAGCATTAGAAACCTTTGATTAATACAACTCCATCCAAGAAGCCACGGGATCATGAAATTCATGCAAAATTATTCCTTCCTGTTGTTAAAGAAGAAAGGACTGCAAATGGGTGTCCTCAATTCTCAATACTCCATGAGATAATGCAATAAGAGAACAATGTATAAAATCTTCAACTCTGTTGAGGTTATCCTATTTTATATCTTCCATGAACCCAAGCTAACAGATTTTTGAAGAGTGCTCCTTAACTAATGATGACTGAAAGAATGACTGTAGTATTTATTTATATCCATAAAAAATGGCATATTTTCATAATGGTTTTGAGCAACAAAGTTATCACGGCAATGGATATTAGACACATCTAATAGTACATTCAAAGTATCTATAGTCTTGGATGCTATCAATTTGAGAGTCAAAGCAATTCAAAATTTTTTCTTGCTTAGTAAACAGATTGGAATATAATTCACCTACAATCAATTTCTGCTGATCATGGAGTTTTTGATTTAAAACTTCAATTTCTTCATTATATTCATCATAAAGTGAAGCATTCTCTTCCTCTCCATTGTTGTTCCTTTTAAACTTTGGCTCAAGAATGGAAACCAAGGGCCCTTCAAACTTCTTCTTGACCTTTAAATAAAACCCTTGACCAAAACTTGAACAAAACGTTTTTTGAAAGTGACCATAAGTCAAGCATGGCAGCTTATTTCTAATATCAATTGTAATAGGTTGAAGAGCAGCAACGTCTTCTTCATAACATGATAATCTCATAGCAGGAGCTAGGAAATTTCTAATATAATCTATTAAAAGTAAATTATCATCTAAAAAGTCAGCCAACTGATATGAAGAATCAACAAAAGTGTCATTTATATCCTTGTTCATATGAAAATCTGAAAATGATGAAGAAAACTATCTTAAATCTGAATGATACCTACGTTCTTCTTCCTACTCATAATATTTTATATCTTCAACATGAGCTTGATCTCAAAGCATTTTGCAAGCTTGAATGTTCTCCTCCACTCCTTTTGCATCCTCAAACAATTGTCTTAAAGATGATGATTTCCTTTCTAACAGGAAAAAGAAAAGATTTGAATGTTGAGCCATAACATAATATACCATAGCAATTTTTTCTGAAGGTCTAATATCTGTAGGAATACTGATATAAAAACTTTGGAACCTCCAATTAAATTTAGTAATTGGCTCATCATTCTCCCTTTTCAAACCATAAAATTTGGAAAGAAATCGACCATAAGATTTATTCAAAAAGACATCATGTAACTCTTCCCACGATCCAATTGAATCAGCTTTTAAATTTCAGAACCAGAACCCAACATCTCCAGCAAAGGATTTCAAAAATAACCTCATGACAACATCCTCATGCATGATTTCAAAATTATCAATGAAATTATGAAAAGATCCTAAATGCTTCTCTGCTATGATATGGTCTTTTCCAGTAAAATGGGGAAGATATTCAACAAATTAAGAAGGGTAAGCATGTAAGAGAGATGGAAGCCTAAGAGGTTTAAACATATTCTATTTGAGTCTAGACTGAAAATATGTGAGTTGAAAATGAGGCTCAACAAGTTGTTCGCAAGTTTCGGTAGTGATGGTAGAAGGTAATGGATCAGCTTTATTCTCTTCAAGATGACCATAATAATTAGGTTCAAGAGATATGGATATATGTATATCATGTTGCACATATATTTCAAATGAGGGAATAGGATCAACATCAATAAAACAAGAAGAATCTAGACTTTCTTCTTCCAAAGAGGGATATGTACCTGAAGATTTATGATCATTGGAATAGAAAAAAGAAAAAAGTAATTCTCTTGACATGCAATGGGAATGACAAGAAATAACTGATGAATAAGAACAAATCCTAATGGAGGAAAATAACATGCCTATACCTAGTCTCTCCATTTGGCTTCTTCATTTTTCTGTCAACAAAATTCTCCTTGTAGTGGAATCTTTAATCCTGGAGTCACCAAGAAGATGATTACAGTCTATCTCTATGTCCTTCTCTTGTCTGCCATCAAGAGTCAGATCTATGTCATTGCCGGGGAAGATAATCTTGAATACTGTCCCCGACAATGGTGCCAAAGATGTTTGTGCTAGAAATTGTTCTTAGACTACCAAAAGGACAAGCTAACACAATCTCAAAAATAAATCAAAATGAAATTGGTTGTTTATAATTTTGGTTTAAAACTTTATCAACAAGGAGATAAAAACATAAACAAGCTAACACAAGAACTAGATCATGAACAAGTTTGAAGAACTAGGGATCAAACAAATATGAATAAACCATAAACATTACATAAATAATACTGATTCCATCCATAAGATACAAGCATTTGCATGAGTAAAAAACTTAAATAAGAAATGAAGTTGTATGTTGAGTAATCAAACAGATTGTAAACAAAACCATCATAGCAGGTAAAATGGTGTATCAGTATGTATATAATCAATAACAGTCTTCAAACTTCCATAAGAGTTACTGGTCTTAGATTGAAATACATTAGCTCTAGAGCCTCTCCTTGAGTCAAAATTCAAACCCTTGCACTGTATGCTTGTTCTCCTTTTATCATCACAAAGGTAGAGTAGTTCCATAACTACCTTCTAGGTCTATTATGAGACAGTTACAATAAATAGTTACAAACTAACTTCAAATCCACAAAGACTAATTAACTGAAAATAGCAAATCGGATTTGGGGAAATTTGGTGAATTGCTGAAACTTTGGGTCTCAAAGACTCCTCCATATCTCTCGATCTGAGACACCTGTGCAAAACCTGATAGAGGGTTTTTAAATGAGTCCATTATGAACACAAGACTCTCTTGGTTTTTAAAAATTCCCCTTCAATTCATCAAAATACGTGCTGGAAATTTGTGACTAAAACAGGAAACTATTAAATAATTCAAACCCTGAAAAATAGTCCACAAAGATGAATTTGAATCTCTCAAACGATAACAGTTGTTGCAAAACTGAGAGATGTTTTTGTGGATGATTCTGTTGTGGACAAAACCCTCTTTGTTTTTCCTAGAATTTGTTTCCATAACGTTGTAATATGCTCCCACTGATAATGACAAAAATAGGAAAAACAGAGCTACTACAGGAATCTCCTCATGAAAATATTTGACAAAGGACTGAAAAATGATGGTTAGATCTTAAATATAAAGCTTAGAATTGATTTTAATATAAGATTTTTTAGACTTTAAAGATATATAAATCCTAATAATCCAAAGGAAAACTTTAAAACAAATAAAAGGAAATAAATCAAAACAACTATAACCATAAAATCAANGATTTTAATATAATATTTTTTAGACTTTAAAGATATATAAATCCTAATAATCCAAAGGAAAACTTTAAAACAAATAAAAGGAAATAAATCAAAACAACTATAACCATAAAATCAAATAAAATGTATTTATCGCTATGAAACTTCAAACCAAACCAAAAATAAAAAGTAATAGGAAATAAATATTTGAAAAATAACACACATAGACTAGGAAAAATATTCAGTCTTAACATCTGGCTCCTGCTGCGGGATGAAAGCCTCCTTGTGAGGTTTCAAGAACCTGTAGACCTTGTGCCTTATTCATTGGTTGATGGAGTCATTTGTATCTCATTCCCAGCCTACCATTTACTGCTAACCAAAGGCTGTAACTTGTTTTTCCAATCAAAATATGAACCTTGTTCTGCAAACTGAAGTTACTCTACAACTAATAATAAGAAGCGTGAGTGCTTCAATTGGACTATGGAGTTATTTACCAAATCTCTGCAACTTTCTCAAACTCTGAACACATACCTCTAAAATGACAAAATACTGCTACAAACCAGCATATTGAAAAGAATCTACATGCTTGTACAGTGAGCTTATCCTGCTACTTCTACTCCTACCTCTAATCAGATGAAACAACCCAATCAAGTGTAATCATAATTCCAGTGAAGCCAAGAAACCATTTGACTAAGAATCATAATTCCATGCATGCTATTGTTTGAGAAGACCCACAAAAGATGTGATAAATGCAATAAGGAGTCTGTAGGCAGTTGATACTTACGACTAGAAATAGGAAGTAAGCCAACAGTTGGAGCATTAGAAACCTTTGAATAATACAACTCCATCAAAGAAGCCACTGGATCATGAAACTCATGCAAAATTATTCCTTCATGTTGTTAAAAAAGAAAGGACTGCAAATGGGTATCCTCATTTCTCAATACTCCATGAGATAATGCAATAAGAGAACAATGTATAAAATCTTTGACTTTGTTGAGGTTATCCTGTTTTATATCTTCCATGAACCCAAGATGATTGATTTCTAAAGAGTGCTGCTTAACTAATGAGGACTGAAAGAATGACTGTAGTATTTCTTTATATCCATAAAAACTTGGCATATTTTCATAATGGTTTTGAGGAGCAAAGTTATCACGACCATGGATATTAGGCACATCTAATATTACGTTCAAAGTATTTACGGTCTGGATGCTATCAATTTGAGAGTCAAAGCAATTCATAACTTTTTCTGTTTAGTAAAAATATTGGAATATAATTCACCTACAATCGGTTTCTTTTGATCATGGAATTCCTGATTTAAAACTTCAATTTCTTCATTATATTCATCATAAAGTGAAGCATTCTCTTCCTCTCCATTGTTGTTCTTTTTGAACTTTGGCTCAAGAATGGAAACCAAGGGCTCTTCAAACTTCTTCTCAACCTTTAAATAAAACCCTTGACCAAAACTTGAACAAATAAAATNGATTATATTCATCATAAAGTGAAGCATTCTCTTCCTCTCCATTGTTTTTCTTTTTGAACTTTGGCTCAAGAATGGAAACCAAGGGCTCTTCAAACTTCTTCTCAACCTTTAAATAAAACCCTTGACCAAAACTTGAACAAATAAAATTTTGAAAGTGACCATAAGTCAATAATGGTAGCTTATTTCTAATATCAATATTAAGAAGTTGAAGAGCAACAACTTCTTCTTCCTAACATGATAATGTCATAGCAGGAGCTAGGAAATTTCTACTATAATCCACTGAAAGTATATTATCATCTACAAAGTCAACAAACTGATATGAAGAATCAACACAAGTGTCATTTATATCCTTGTTCATATGAAAATATGAAAATGATGAAGAAAATTGTCTTAAATATGAATGATACCTACGTTCTTCTTCCTGCTCATAAGATTGTATATCTTCAACATGAGCCTGATATCGAAGCATTTTGCAAGCTCATATGTTCTTCTCCACTCCTTTTTCATCCTCAAACAATTGTCTTAAAGATGATGATTTCCTTTCTAATAGGAAAAATACAAGATCTGAATGTTGAGCCATAACATAATATAGCATAGCAAGTTTTTTCGAAGGTATGATCTCCGTAGGCATACTGATATAAAAAATTTGAAACCTACAATTAAATTTAGTAATTGGCTCATCATTCTCCATTTTCAAACTATAAAATTTAGAAAGAAATTGATCATAAGATTTAATCTTACCCCTATACTTCAAAAGAGATCATGTAACTCTTCCCACTATCCAATTGAATCATATTTTAAATTTAAGAACCAGAACCCATCATCTGCAGTAAAGGATTTTGAAAATAACCTCATGACAACATCCTCATGCATGATTTCAAAATTATCAATGATTATGAAAAGATCCTAAATGCTTCTCTGCTATGATATGGTCTTTTCGAGTAAAATGGGGAAGATATTGAACAAAGTAGGAAGGGTAAGGATGGAAGAGAGATGGCAGCCTAAGAGGTTTAAACATCTTCTGTCTGAGTCTAAACTGAAAATCTGTGAGTTGAAAATGAGGCTCAACAAGCTGTTCGCAAGTTTCGGCAGTGATGGTAGAAGGTAATGGATCAACTTTATTCTCTACAAGATGACCAAAATAATCAGGTTTAAGAGATATGGGTATATGTATATCAAATGAGGGAACAGGATCAACATCAATAAAACAAGAAGAATGCAGACTTTCTTCTTCCAAAGAGGGATATGTACCTGAAGGTTTATGATCATCGAAACAGAAAAAACAAAAAATAATTCTTTTGACATGTAATGGGAAAGACAGGAAGGAACTGATGAATAAGAACAAAACCTCTTGGAGGAAAATAAAAAGGTAATACCCAGTCTTTCCATTTGGATTCTTCATTTATCTATCAACAAAATTATCCTTGCAATGGAATATTTAATTGTGGAGTCGCCAGGAAGATGATTGCAGTCTATCTCTATGTCCGTCTCTTGTCTACCATCAAGAGTCATATATGTGTCATTGTGGTTCTTCTCGGGGAAGATAATCTTGATTTTCATCCCTGAAAACGATGCTAAAGATCATTGTGCTAGAAATTGGTCCTAGACTACCACAAGAACAAGCTAACACAATCTCAAAAAGAAAACAAAATGAAATTTGTTTTTTATGATTTTGGTTTAAAACTTTATAAAAAAGGAGGTAGAAACATAAACAAGCTAACACAAGAACTAGATCATGAACAAGTTTGAATAATTGGGGATCAAACACATATGAATAAACCATAAACATTACACAAATAATACTGATTTCATCCACAAGATACAAGCATTTGCATGGGTCAAAACCTTAANTTTGAAGAATTGGGGATCAAACACATATGAATAAACCATAAACATTACACAAATAATACTGATTTCATCCACAAGATACAAGCATTTGCATGGGTCAAAACCTTAAACAAGAAATGAAGTTGTAAGTTGAGTAATCAAACAGATTATAAACAAAACCAGCATAGTAGGTAACATGGCTTATCCGTATATATATAATCAATAATAGTCTTCAAACTTACATAAGAGTTATCAGTATTAGCTTGAAATACATCAGCTCTAGAGCCTCTCCTTGTGTCAAAATTTGAACCCTTGCACTATATGTTTGTCCTCCTTTTATCATCGCACAGGTAGAATAGTTCCATAACTACCTTCTAGGTTTATTCTAAGACAGTTACAATAAATAGATATAAACTAACTTCNAAATACATCAGCGCTAGAGCCTCTCCTTGTGTCAAAATTTGAACCCTTGCACTGTATGTTTGTCCTCCTTTTATCATCGCACAGGTAGAATAGTTCCATAACTACCTTCTAGGTTTATTCTAAGACAGTTACAATAAATAGATATAAACTAACTTCAAATCCATAAAGAATAATTAACTAAAAATAGAAAATTGGATTTGGGGAAATTTGGCGAATTTCTGAAAAACTAGGTCTTAAAGATGCCTCCATATATTTCGATCCGGGACATTTGTACAAAAATGGAGAGAGGTTTCTTTAAATGAAACCGTTATAAAAATAAACCTTTGGTTTTAAAA
>LPNX010977353.1:0-95470 GCA_001517045.1 Pseudotsuga menziesii
AAGTGCTATGTCAGGCTCGGGTTGATGTTTTTTTTGGTAGCATGATGTTGTTTTTGAAAACTAGGATTGCATCTTAAAGGTCCATCATCTTCTTGCACTGACCCATGATGCATGGATGGGTCCCATGAGCTGATAGAGTCTTTAAGACTCTGCAGCTCAATGGATAGCTCTCACCTTGCGCTGTAGCTAGAGAAACCCCTATACCTGTTTCATATCCTACAACAGTGAGTAGATTTCCCTAATGAACTGGACTTGCTTCAGTCTTTCTTAGTCAAGTGATATCACCTCTGAC
Organism: Pseudotsuga menziesii; assembly: GCA_001517045.1. Lineage (NCBI taxonomy): Eukaryota > Viridiplantae > Streptophyta > Pinopsida > Pinales > Pinaceae > Pseudotsuga > Pseudotsuga menziesii. The sequence continues at coordinate 293 of LPNX010977353.1, forward strand.
GAATCGTGTAGGCATGCACTTCTTCCTTCCCACCTGCCTTATTATCCACGGTATCAAAGCATCATATATCAATGTTGTTTTGCTTATTTAGATAACGAATTTGGAGATTTTGGTGCAAAAGATGCAAGTTCAAGTGGTCAACGTATAGATGGTGATATGGATTATGCATCCAATTATTTATTATATGAAAATATTACCCTCATTGACCGAACCTCACGGAGCCCTTCCTTATCTGGCCTACATTTAGTGTGTTTATAAGCTTTCTATTTGATCCTTTGTTCCAATAGTTTCTGTGTGTATATTAGCTATGGATTCGGTGTCAAGCTTATGATCATGTCATAGTTTGGAACGACGCTAAATTCGAACCTCGGACTTCTAAGTTCAGGTTTTTTGCTTATTCGCGTAATATTGAAGCAATTGAAGCAAATTTTGTTTTTGGTCGTCAAGTGAAGGTGTTTTAAGTGGCTGAAGCTAGGTACTAGGTACTAAGATAGGCATGCAATTAGCTTCTTTTCACTTTTATTAATGATCATACAAAAGATGGTGGAGAGAAGGACAACAGATGCATTCCTTATAAATTTGGCAAACGCGGAATCCACTGGTCATTCATGGTGTTTTGGGGTATCCCAGGGCCTCCTGTTCTCCTCCATCGGCCAGCCTTTCGTTTTGGCTGGATTTCTGTGTGTTTTCGCTCAATTTAGAGCCATAGGCCAAAAGGGCGATTCGAGATTCTTTTTAGGGGTGATTGGCCAAGGATTCCAGTAAATTAGAGCATTTGGAGGAGGTTTGGTGGAGAAAAACAGGAGCTGTAACTCATGAGGATTTTTATTTTTGTTGTTCATTTAGTCAAAGATGGGTGGTCGTAATGGACATAAGGCCAAGATGGCCCGGGAGAAAAATATAGAGAAAAATAAGGCGCTGAAAGGTATGATTTCCTGTCTGTTTACTTTCCTTAAATTAGGCATTGTTCTTTCTTCCACTGTCTGAAGGATTTTAGAAACGTAGGGTTGTGGGTCTCTTGTTTCCCTGATCGAGCTCGTGAATAATCTTATTGTTTTGTTCAAACTTTGACTTACAACAACTAGAACCCAGCTGTGAAAAGATGAAGACACACAACATGAGCAACAAACCAGACCAGGTGGATGACCGCCAAAAAAGTGAGGTAAGCAGTTATTAATATAATTCAGTGACTAGAAAAAAAACTAGATTTAATAATATGAATGGTGGAAATTAAAAGGGCTATAACGGCAAGAACCACAAGTAAGGAGAGGAACCACGCTAACATATAGCAAACATTATTATTCAGGCTAATCAACTCTGTTAGAAAGGAAACGCCACAACTAAAGGTATTAATTAATTAAGCAGAGTGTCAAGGTAGTATTAGAATTAGGATAGACAAATTAGTTCAATTTAATTTGATTTCTTGCCATTGCAAACATACTTTGTAATTAGAATTAGCATTGGTAATGAAGGAGGTCGTGTAGAAGTTGCAGTAGGAAGACGAGTAAATGTCCATAGGGGTAGAGTAGGAGAAAGACTGGGTAAGCTGTAAAAAAGTGGCTTGGTGCAGGATGCCGATGGTGATCCAGATAACATTAAGTTTCGAACTGCTCTGGTTGATAATGAGAGGTAGTCCGTGCTTATGCTTTTACTTCTCTTATATTTATGTCTATGCATGTTTCTAGTATGCGTTTTTGATAGCAACAGGCAGAAATGGCTTCCTCACAATCAAAGGCTTTGCCATTCCCAAATACAGGGTGAAAGTTCCCTAGTTGATGTATTAAATTGTTCACTCTGGTACAAATTTTGAGTAGATATGCAGCAAGATATGGGGTATTAAATAGTATATATGTCACAATATCTGATGGTGTATACTCCTAGATTGTTGTGGTTTATTGTCTTTCTGATAGGTCTATTGTCTTTATCATATCTTCTAAATTCAAGCTTGTTGAATCACACTGAAATATACTTTATCGATTATTTTTGTGTTTTTTTACAGACAATTATATTACTGATGTAGGCTATGTAGGCAATCCTTTTGTGCTGCACTTACAGGAAAAAACTTGGTTCCACATCCTCATCCAAAGACGAGGTAAGCACGATGCGCCTCTTTGGTGCTCTCATAAACCTATGTTATCTACTTATTATTTTGCTTGCAAAAATGAAAGAATCTCCCATGCTTAAGTTACAACAATTTAACTGCTACTAGGCCTAGCTTCTAGCTGAAGGGAGTTACTTCTAGTGCATGTGGTTTAAAAGTGTTATAAAAACTAGTTCCAATTAGTCTTGGCTTGGCATCATCCCAAAAGAAGTTAATGGTGCAAATAACTCATTATTTTTTATTGTTATTCAATAAGCTTTTCAACTCAACTTGAGCCAGAAACCTTACCGAATACACTACAACCCTGCAAGGAAATTGATCGCCAACCTCAGCATTCTCTCCAACTGAAAATGCAAGAAAAAATCAGTAGCCAACCAAGCCTCTTGATTGATATATACCAGTGACGGGTAAAGGCAGTTACCATGCCATACTCCACTTGCTATCGCTGGTCGTCCATGCGATCTACCACCTGTTGTGAAGATCCCTGATCAGCTTTTTAGAACAAATAAATTATTATGTAGATGATTTGACTGATGGCTGGCTGTATTAAAAAGAAGAGCAAATTGTCTCTCCTCGACTAAAATAGCCAAATTTCATTTTTAGCTGAAATAATTATGAATAAGACATTTGGCGTTAAGAAGCAAAACGTTGCATTTACAACCATGCCATGCCTCATAGCCCGAGGGGAATGAAAGAAAGAAACAAATTCACACAATTGAATATTTGGTCAATATGCATCACTACATAATATCTTTCGATTCATTGAACAATTCATTTGTTTTGTTCTTTTTGCCTTGAAGGGGACAAGCATATCTACGAGTAGCACAATTAATGCTCTTATTAAGAGACAAAACACAAAATTGATTAATAGTTTTAAATTAATTACTACCTTAAAAAAGGGAATGTAATGATAGCCTTTTTGAAAAATCAATTTAAATGTTTGCAATTTGAGTGAAAATGAGTGTTAAAAGGTATTGTGAATGTTAAGGGTGAAGAGATTTTGGGTATCCATTTATAAAGTTAACGATAGTTATATGTAACATTATAAAAATAAAAATAAAAAATATTATTTTGATAAGTGAGTTGGAAATTTTAATAAGATTTATTATTGATTATTTTAAATATATTTATTTTCTTGATTTTATTGGAAATTTTAAAAAAATTATAGATTTATTTTGATGTTAAATTTAATATATTATTTAAATTATCTAAATTTTTATGTACATTAAGTGTGTTTATTTTATTTACTTTTATTTGGGACAATTTAATATCATGTATATTTTATTTATAATTTATAGGTGATCCAAAACTCTTAATGAACCTATGGAATGGAAAATGTCATATTTTGAATATGACACTTCTTATAATGAACAAAAAATTTACCTAGAAAGATAGTATATGGAGTTTTTCCCTCACTTTCATTGCTTTTCTTTTGCCTTTCTACCCTTCCTTTAGAGGATAAGTTATTTTTCAAGCCCAAATGTGCAACTCCAAGACAGAGGTGGGTACCCTTTTAAAAGGAGAAGTTGGTTTCCAACTCTAATAATGAAGGAATTAACTTAACCACCCAACAAGCATCAACATTTTATCATCTAGCTAATAAAAAATGGTTCATCCCCACTCTGTATTTAGGCTTCTGTATTTAGGCTTGTCTTTATGTCTTTCATGGCCTAATTGAGATGTAGTAGTCGTTTTGGCAAATCTGGTAAAGCTCATCCTCACTTTGAATCCATTGAAATAGAACTTGAGTCTCAGAGTCTTCTAAGTAGTCAAATCTCTACCATCCTCAAAAGGATGCCTAAGTAGGCTATAACAACATTTATTCTATTTTTATTGAGTTTTAAGTAGGCTATAACAAAATTTAATCTAATTTTATAGAGTTTTAATTTTTTGCATAAGCAATTACAAACTACTAGCTATTACGAATGCAATGTCGAGAACATTACCACCTCGTGGTTCTTGTTTTAATTCAGTCATCCAAAATAAAAACATGTCATTTCATTAAATATCTTATTTCACTTTCTATGTTGATAAAATAATCACTAAAAATATATATATTCTATTATAAGTTTATATTTCCTTTGAATTGGTGCATGATCACTTAAATATTATTATTATCATATGTTGGTAAAACAAAAGAGCGTAAAATAAATAAATAAAGTTGATTTGACGGAACTTTTGATTACAACATCGAAATGATGGGACTCTCTGGACATGAGAAATATGTTAAAAATCCATGACATTGAATTTCTAGGATATTGAAATGACGTGGTGTTAAAATATTTGAGTTGAATTCTACATTTACATAGAAAGATGATGCAATTTTAAATGGGAAGCATTGAAATGGTGAGATTATTTAGATATAAAAATTTGCGATAAAAATTTGGAAAGAAGAAATTAAAAATTAAATAAGTGCTACGTAGTAGCTAGTCTTCCTTGCTAAGTTTAAGGATAACTAAATTGTATTACAAGAAAATGGAAACATTGTAATATGACTAGCCTAATTACATAGTAGTCTAGGTTCAATTAAAGAATAGTCTTCAATTATATTTCTACAAAGCAAAAGAGCAAGATTCTAATATAAATAGTCACTTCACATTTCAAAATATTAAATACAGATTATTAAAATAAATGTAGTAATTGCACCGAGAGGCGCTCTATAGCCCAGTATGGGGAAAATCTTGTAACGTTACATAACGTTATGTAACATTACGTAACGTTACTTTTTACTTCTAAAAAGTAAGAAGTAACAAATATATTTTGTCGGCCATTAAAAAATAAAAAATTAATTATCCACCAAAATAAATGTAAAATGGGGGAGATGTTGTAATGTTTTTTTAAGACCGTAACATAAGGGTAGATTATATTGGGGCCTGCAAATCAGCTGCAGAGTGCTTTCACAAAAATCCAAACCCGTATAGCTGGAAGGGAATCTCTGTCCCTCGGGTAGAAAGCATCCTATGTAGTCCAACGTCTTGATTACTGTAGGACAGGACTCCAGCTTGACTAGTGTAAAGAGATATGAGAAGACGCATCTTCACATAGATAGAAGAGCTTGACGTTGGAGAAAGGGCTAGACGGGATTCAGAAACCAGCATTTGTCCATTTTTTGATGCGTTTGTAGACAGCCAGTTCCAGCGCACTAAATCTGTTTCCATCCCAAGGCACAAATGGCGATAACTTTGAGACTGGTGTGGACATCTTATTTGAATTCCTCAAGAGCAGCCGAGTGGTGCTCGTAGCTTTCTCAGGACTTCGAAGAGCTTATTCCAGCTCTATACTCCAGCCTCCGTGGTCTCTTGCAGTCTTTGGTCTTGATTGTCTGCTTGTCCATAGCATTCTCCAAAGTATTCAGCCTTTCCTCAGTCAGTCGATCCATTCTATGACGAAGAACCCATCGATGCCATTACTTAGCTAGCATTGTCACGAACTTCTTAGAATGATCTAGTGGAAGGAGAACAGAGCTGAGCCGCTGCTTAGATTGATCAGAACACTGGCTCACCTCCGAAACCTCAAAAGCATAGATATCAGTGGTGACTTTGGACTCATGGGATAAATAGACTATTATGAGAAACTGAGGATCACGAAGTCTTTGGGGTTCAAGAGAGTTGTGCAGGTAGTTTTTCCCAGGTACATCAATAGGAGAGTCCTCAATGTGCCATTGTACACTGCAAACATGATTAGCTTGCCAAAAGCAAAACGAAGGGAGGCTAAATTTAGGGGACATCACAGCCGGTTTCATTTCCATCTATCTGTAAGGATCCTATGCTCAAGAGGGAGCCCTTATTGGCTTCTCCATCTGCCAATGAGTTCAACCCACGCAGTACATGATAAAATTTAATGGACACAAACCTTTTTATGAGCAGCTGAATTTTTTGGAAGATTAAAGCTAACTTGAGTTGAGATGGCAACTTCTTCCTTATCAACGCTTGAATTAGCAATCTTGAGTCACCAAATACCACCAGCTTGGTGAGCCCTTTGGAGAGGGCAATCCGAAGTCCTTGCCAGAGCCCACAGAATTCGACTGCATTATTGGAATCAATGCCAATTCCCCAGGCATAACTACTAACAACTGTCCCTGCAGGAGAGACAAAAACTTCTCCCCCTCCAGCCTTACCCGGATTGCCCTTGGAAGCCCCATCAAAGAAGAGGCAGATCTCTTTCAAAGAAGCTTTCCAGTTGATGAAGCCAGGCTCTTCCAAACTTATTTCCTAGTCTGCAAACTTGGAGTGAGCTGGCCAACTTCGAAGCTTATGGTTTGGGACAATCTGGTCTAACCACTGAGACTCTGCAGGAAGGAGAATAGAAGTATTTTCCAGGGAGGGACTATGTTCAATCTCCCCTAATATTGCTTTGGCTTTCATTGCTATATGAGAGGAAGGAAGTTCTTTTTCCCTGAATATACGGTTGTTCCTCTCTAACCAAATGTTCCAACAGATGGCTTTGGGAATCCATCTCCAGGCAGTTTGAAGCAGTATTTTCTTAGATAAGCTGAATGGGGAGATCTGCATCCAATCTGTAAAGAGGGCCTGGGTAGTGCAAGGAAGATTAAAATCAGGGATCGCTAAAGCTTCTCTCCAAACTTCTCTGGCATATGGACAGCCTACTATTAAGTGATCTGTGGTTTCATCTTCATTTTTGCATAGAGGGCAGCGGGATGGTCCTTCCATGCCTCTTTTCTTCAGATTTTCTCCGGAGAGGATGCTTTTATGGGCTAAAATCCAGCAGAACGTATCAATTTTGGGTATGAATGCCTTAGTCCACAAATATTTCCAGATCGCTGGATTGGGCGCAGCAGTGGGGATTGCTTTTAAGAGCTTATATCCTTCTGAGGCTGAGTACCTTCCTGAGTTGTGTCCCCACCCACATTTATCTCTGGAGTCTACTTTTAGGGGTGATTTGCCTTGAAGGAGATTGATTAGGACTTCTGCTTCTGATTCTAATTCCAAGGGAAGGTCACCAAAGTCCCAGCCGACCCAGTTGTTGTCATTCCATGCCGAGAGATCCCATAATGAGTTGACTCCTTTGTATATAAGCCAATTCTTAATATTTTCCACTTCCCTTAGCTGCCCCAGTGGGGTTTCTCCCAGAATGGAGTCCTCCCAGACTCTGATTTTTTTCCCACTTCCGGGAATCCAGTAGAGATTATTTCTGAAGAAGCCAAGGGATTTGAGACAAAATTCAAAGATCGGAGAGCCAGCTCTGTTCGGCGGATGAGTATCAAGACATCTCTTCCTTGTTCCCGGAAAATATTTTTTGCGAAGAACTCTTTTTCTCCAGCTTTCTTTCCCAGTTATCATTTGCCAAAGCAATTTAGCTCCTAGTGCAAGATTTTGGGTAGAGAGACTCCTTACCTGCAGTCTTCCCTCATCCCTAGGCTTTTGGATTTTTTCCCAGCTAATAAGGTGCAGCTTCTTTTCATTCCCTTTCCCACCTTCCCAGATGAATTTTTTAATCAAGATTTCAATCTTTCGAAGAACCCTTCCAGGGGCTAGCAGGATAGATGATTGATAAATTGGCATGCTGCTCAAAACAGATTTGAGAAGAATCATTTTCCCAGCAAGATTGAGCCAGTTGGCGCTCCAGTTTTGTATTTTTCCTTTAATTTTTTCTAGAGTAGCCCCCCATTTTGCAGCTTTGATCTTAGATTTGCAGATGGGAATGCTGAGATAAGTGAAATCATCCCAATCCATTGCTCCTTCCATTCCCAGCTTTCTGGCTATCTCCCTTAGCTCTCTAGCCGAACAGTTCCAGCTGAAGATTCTGCTCTTTTGGAAATTAATTTTGCTTCTGGAGACCTCCTTATAAAGTTCCAGCTCTTGTCTGAAATATTCAGCTGAATAGATACTTGCTCCTCCCAACAGCAAGGTATCGTCTACAAATTGTGCATGGTTTATGTCCCGAACATTATTTGCCATCCTCAGGCCTGGGAGGGTGTGAATTTCTTGACATAAATTAAGCTGAAAACTAAGCAATGATGCTTGAATTTCATAGAGGAGTGGGGACAGAGGGCAGCCCTGTCTTAGTCCTCTAGAGGCTTTGAAAAAGCTTGTTGAACGGCCATTGACCAAAGGTGCTATCCAAGGCCCACTCACACAGCCTTTGACCCAGCTTATAAAGGAGTTTGAGAAGCCAAACTTTCCCATTACTGCAAACAGAAAATCATGCCTAACATGGTCAAATGCATTAGCTAAATCAAGTTTTATGACCATACCTTTCTCTTTGCACCGATTGCTTGTATGAATAGCTTCTTGGACAAGAATGATGTTGTCAAGGATTTTTCTCCCTTTAATGAATCCGCCTTGATTTTCCGGGATTATCCTGGGCAGCATTCTTTTAATCCCGGAGGCTATAATTTTGGTTATCAGCTTGTACCCAGTATTGCACAAAAAAATCGGCCTGAAGCGGTTGAACATTGAGGCTCCTTTTTATTTCGGGATAAGGGCAAGGAATGAGGAGTTCGTACTTCCACCTAGATTATTGGTCTCTTAGGAGTACCGAATCATTTTTAGAAGGTCCAGCTTGATAATTGACCAGCAGCAGGTGAAGAAGTGAGCAGTAAAACCATCCGGCCCAGGGGCGCTATTAGGTTTCATAAGCTCTAGGGCAGCTTTAATTTCGTTCATGGTGACAGGGGCAGCAAGAAGTTGATTCTCTTTGGGAGTGATGAGGGAAGGAATGAGGTCAAAAGGATGAGAGGAGGGGTCCAGCTGGGCCTCTACAGGGGCAGTGAATAAGTCTTTGAAAGTAGACACGGCAGCATGTTTAATATCTTCAAAATCCTTCAGAAGAGCTCCTTGAAAATTTATTTCAGTGACCGCTTTAAAGTTTTTCCGAGACTCAGCTTTCTTATGAAAGTACTTGGTATTTTTGTCCCCTCTTAGGAGCCAAAGACTTCGGCACTTTTGTCTCCAGAATTCCTCTTCTAATTTGCAGGTAGAGAAGAAGTCTTTCTGAAGAGCCCCTTCCTTACTGAGAAGTCTTTCGATGATGGGGCCGGCTTCCATGAGGGGTTGGTGGGATTCCAGATCTGATTGAGTTTTTTTCCTTCTTGTAATGGGGGAGGTAATTAGCTTTGCCCAATCTTTGAGATCATGTTTCAGTCTTTTTATTTTTTCTTCCCAGATGAAGGAAGGCGACCCTCTTATATGGTTTCCCCAAGAACTGGAAACCACCTGCATAAAATCCTCTTGTTGAATCCAAAGAGGGCTAAAGCGGAAAGGTATTGGGCCAAGGTCTTGGTCTAGAGCCAGATCCAGTAAAATGGGGTTGTGATCGGAGGTACAATGAGGAAATATTTTGGAGGAGGCTAGCAGTCCAAATGAGAGGAAAGAGGAGTGGACAAGAAATCTGTCTAGCTGAGCTGCTATATGTCCAGGCCCAATCCTCTTATTGGACCAAGTATAATTACCTTTGACCGGCTTGATATCAATTATATCCGAACTAAGGATGATATCCTCGATCCATTCCCTCGAGGGGTCTCTAACAGGAGAGCCCCCTTTTTTCTCATTGGGGTCCAGGGTAACATTCAAGTCCCCTACTACAATGATGTTCTCTAGCTGCTGTGAACTGAGATAACTTTCAAGCATTTCCCAGCAGTCTTTTTTTTTCGAAATTGAAATAGGCACATAAAGGTTGAAGAGACTTACAGTGCGACCAGTGAATTTATGGATGAGTTTTGTAAAGACCCAATGCATGGTGCGTTTTTCAGCTTCAAGTTCATAGATCATGGAATCCCAAAAGGTGACAGCACCTCCAGAAGCTCCTCTGGAGTTGATGGCGATCCCTGGACCTTTTTTCCAAAACTTTTTCCCCACCTAGAGGAGATCGACTTCCTCCATCTTTGTCTCCTGTATTAGTAGAATCTCAGGGTTATAGATTCTAACAATGTCTTTCAGTGCATCTTCTTTTAAAGCAGATCCTAATCCTCTACAGTTCCAGGAGATGTAACGCATTAGGTACTTTGGGAGGTGGGGTTAGCCCCTTTAGAGGCCGAGACCGTTCCATTCTTAAATCTGGTATTCATCATGCCCTTCAGAGTTTTTTGGGAGCCTTCAAGAACAGCTAGATATGTGGCTTCATCTCTTTTCTTCTTCTTCGATTTTCTCCCTCTTGGATTTTTGAATGGGACTGTATGCAGACTACTCGACGAGGCGCCGTCATCTGAGTCTTCCCTTGGATCCATTTCTAGTAACGAAGGCCCTTTGTTAGCTTCTTTGGAAGATGTACTCACTGCCGATGGTTCCACTGGATCTGAGATGGGGATCTCCCCTGGTTCCAACCAATCAACAGCCTGGGATTCTACCTCTTTGCTACTTGGAGGTTGTTCTGTCTGGATCTCTTCAATACTCACCGAGACAGGGTCTTTTCCAGATGGCTCGTTTGCTTTCATAGGGTCTTCAATGGCCTGGATGACAATTGGATCAGCTTTGGTGGCTTCCTGGGTCATCTTGATTGAGGTTGACGGCTGATTTTTCTGCATATCCCCTGATGTCTTTTTTTCCTGGGGTTTGGAGGTCGATTTCCCTTTCTTTACCTTTTGCCATCCTTCTCCCTCTTCTGGGACCTGGATTTTGGGGCAATTCCTCTGGAAATGGCCATGCTTGTGGCATAGACGGCACTTGAAAGGAAGCTGTTCATAATCCAGCTTTTGGTAATGGTGCCACAATCCTACTTTTAGCTTTACTGCCTCTGGTAGTCCTGCTTCTAGGTCTATTTCTACACATATTCTAGCGCATCTGTACTGTCCATTGTTCTCAGCTTTGTCAATGTATCTGCCCAGCGTATTACCAACTTTTTCCAAAGTTTGTATGTTCCAGCAATGAACAGGGAGGTTTGGGAGTCTCACCCAAACTGGAACTTCCTTTGGGACATCAATTTCTGGGTCGAATTCCAGAGTCCAGTGATTCAGGTAAAGGCCTTGGGTGCCCATGAAGTATGGCCTGCTTCTAAAGATGAGATCTCACTCCTCCTTGGCTATAAATTCGAAGATGAAGAACCCTCGGCCGACCGGGTAGCAGGTGACACTATTCTTTATCTGAGGCCTCCAATTCCTTTGGATCCAGTCGTCTGTGGTCTTTGTTGAGGGCCATAGGCCCATGAAGTGGCCGATCAGACCTCGCTTCGCCAGAGCCAGGGCGATCTTGATGGGCTGTTCAACCGGAAGGTTCATTTCAGGCACAGCTTCCAGCTTTTTTATGAATTTCAGGATGGTAGGAACCACATGCTTCTTCCCAGATGGCATTAACAGTCTCCTGAAGGCTTCTTCAGCATTGATCGGGGCAGAGGGAGGGGGATTCCCTCCCCCAGGCGTGGTCATGAGGCAGCGGCCTGGTGCAAGCGTGCACAGAACCCTAAGGGAGGATGGAGGCAGCAGCTAGTTCAGCTAGCAGCACACGGCCTCAACTCGTCCTTGATGCCAAATCCATCGATTGACTATGTATTTGTTGCTAAATCATAAACCCAACAAACTAGCTCCAAAATAGAAACAAACCGGGGAGATGTTGTAATGTTCCTACCTAAAAAAAATGTATAAAAAATTGAATTATCCGCAAAAAAATGTTGGCCTTGCACATGGTTTACCATGTGCAAAACCATGTGCAAGGCCTCCTAAACAACCCATGGTGTTATTGTACATGGTTAAGGTGGGCCTTGCAAATGGTTTTAAAACCATGTGCAAGGCCTCCTATAAAACCCATGGTTTTATTGTACATGGTTCTCCTAAACAATCCATGGTTTTAGGAGGGCGTTGCACATGGTTTTAAAACCATGTATGGGGTGAGATGTTGTAATGTTCGTTCCTAACAAAATAAAAAATATTATATGTCGACCATAAATAGTATTAAATCTTAATAAATAAAAATTTTATATGTAGACCTGAAATAAAAATATGTGTCTTTTGATTTAAATCAAATCAATGGCTATATATAGGACACAACAAAGTTGATAGCTCCTTGAGTGCAATACCTAAGAAGAGGTTTGCATGTCTAGATATTTGATCCCTTTCGGCGCTTAATAGAGCCTAGGATTTGGATCTAGGCTGGTTTAGGAATAGTCAAATTACATTTCACCAATAACTAAGAACATTGTAAAAAGTCATAAATTATATAATCTTCTAATTTTCATCAGGGTTGAATTTGTGTATATTAATGATATACTTAATTAACAAATAATTAAATTGATTTTTTAAAACATCAAAAACAATTTTCATCAATATTAAAAGTTTTTATAAATAATTAATAACATTACAAAAAATTTATAGATATTGTGTTCAAAATTTTATCATGATTGAATTTGTATATATCAACAACAAAAGTAATTAAGAAATAATTAAATTGAATTTTACTCATAAAAAACTTTGAAGGTTTTTTTTAATAATATATTGCAATTATTGATGAATGCAATACAATATAGATATATCTCAAATGGAGAGATAAGGGAATATCCATAGATAATCCTATTTAGTATGGTGAGTATAACAATTTTGATATGAGATTTATTAATGTAAAAAATATAGTATATGTTAAAATAAAAAAGTTTATAAACTTTGATTGTTTAAGTTAAAAATATGAATTCAAATTAATTTAACTTAACAACATAGCATGCCTCATAGTTGGTACCTCTTAAAAGGGTTTAATTAAATATAATAATAACAAGATTATCTCACAAGCCAATAAAAACATATTATAGACTTTATCACTTTCTTTAATATATTGACATTGGTATTTAAAAATTAAAAGAGTTTAATAAGTATTAGAATAATAAATCTACAGTTTAAAGATTTGAATTGTATATTTGAAACCATTATTATTATTATATTTGGAATATTCATTTTTAAATGAAAAAGTTTTTAAAATTAAAAAAATATATAAATTAACCATAAATATAAAGTAATAATAATGAAATAGTATAAACAAATTATACCATACATTTATCAAATATAAATTTATAAAGTTATAAAAAAATTACATATAACAACATTAAAAATCATTTATCAAATATAAATTTATCAAGTTATAAAAAAATTGCATATAACAACATTATAAATCAATTATAATTATTTAAAAAATTTATATATAACAACAATAAAAATCAATTATAAGGGTTAAAATATTATTGGCAAAAAAATAAATCATTAAAACATAATATAAATCAATTATAATTTGTTAAAATAATATAGGAAAAAATAAAATCATTAAAACATTAATGAGAAAAAATAAAAAATAGTCTTTATAGTTGAAACCGTTTTGATTCTTAGGTTTATCAAATAAATAGACTTTATCTTTTTTAAATTTTCTATTAAATACATTTAAATCATTTATAACACTATAAAAAAGTATATTAAAGTTGGCTAATACAAAATTCAAGATATTCCAAATTACCACTATGTGTGATTGTATTTTATTGGTTTTTATATTATGAATACATAAATTGAAATAATGAAATTAACTTTAGATTCGCTCATTGTACCTCGTTTCTTATCTTATGTGAAGTGGGATCCACAGCACCCTAAGGATGCAACCCTCAAAATTACTTAGTGATCAAGATTAGGCAACCGTGTGTGGAAAACAATGATGCAATAAAAATGATATTACTGTAAGTCCTTATTTATTACTACTGTAAGTCAAATAAAGTCCTTATTTATTACTGTAAGCATGATATGTCAGAATGGGATAAGCTAAATGATTACAAAATAAGACCTAACCCAATTAAATAAGAGATAAATGTAGTTATATTATATTTCTAAAATAAAAAAATTATGTTTAAAATATTTATCTTATAAAATAGTGAATTAATTTTTGGTCAAAATATGATTAATGCCAAAGTGAATGCTATAACGATTGCTAAGTGGGCCTAATGGTTAAGAGCATGTGTTTCCTCTTAGGAGGTCACGGGTTCAAATCCAGAGGGGGGTAGTGTATGTACACCTCTGTAGACTTTGGCAGTTAAATCGCTGCACAGAGGGGGGTCCCTTGTCCCACAAACAAGGGGGTCTCATACACCAATTTGGTGTCTCGCTTGGCGGTGACCTTAAAAATAGATTATTATTATTATTATTATTATTATTATAACCACGATAATAAGTGGAATTAGAAGCCAAGCTTTTACCAGTTTAGTAAAGATAATAATAGATTTTTAAGAGTTAAATGGTAGAAATTAAAATATAAAATATTATGTTCAATGAAACTTTAATTTTAATTAAGAAATAATATAAACATTGTATTTTTTAATTGTATTATTTTTTATTAAAGGATAATAGATGTATGTTATAATGAATACGAGTTTAATCTATTCCAAGTTTTATATTAAAAATTAATAAATATAAATAATAACATGTTTATTATTTTATTTATATTCATAAATAATAAATATAAATAATAGTTATCTAGTAAATCATTTTATTTTAGTGTTAATTAAAAATTATAAAATTTCAAAATTTGGAGATTCATGTTTTAATAACCTATCATGGTTGACGGAGAACAAGAAATCGAAAATGGTGAGTTCTGCTAGGGTTTGCGCACAGGTTTGAACATATCTTTCTTACGAATCTACTTGCTCCTCAGTCTTTGCACAGGAACAAAATGCTCTAGTGACATAGGCCCCGAGCTTATGTATTGAATATGGAAAGACCACCTCACTATCGTTATTGATGCCAAAGGTGCCTCAGGTGGCATCTCCATCAACTGGAACCCTTTACTTGTCTCCCTGAATGAAGCTTCCTCCTTTCTGCCTCCTTTCACATCCTTGGTTCCAACATCAAAGGTTTCCTCATGAACATGTACAGTCCTCAAACAACTAAATCTAAGATGAACCTTCTAAACCACATTGACTGGTTCCACAATTTGCATATTTATTCGCCTATAATCATAGGTGGGGACTTCAACATGATATCCAATCTAGAGGAAAAAAAGAGGCATCAAGGCCCTCTCAGCTGAATATAATTCCTTCAAATACACCATCAGCTCCCGCCCACTAGTTGACATCCAATCCTCCTTTGGTTTTTTTACCTGGAACAACAGAAGGGGCAGAGCTCAACAAATTGTTAAGCGCCTTGATCACTTCCTCGTTTTTGGCAAAGTTCTCACTCTAGGAGGGCTATTGGACGCAACGGTCTTACCCACAGTGGGGTCGGATCACTGGCCCATTGCCCTCTCTTGGCACAGTCAGGGCACCCCCCCTCCACAAACCCTTCAGGTTTGGAAAATTATGGCTCACTTATCCCTCCTTCATGGACTCCATCAATGTTTGGTGGGAAGACATGTCTGTGACTGGATGGTCCAAAATGGCCTTCATGCATCAGAAACTCAAGCGGCTCCACGGTCACCTAAGACAATGGAACCATACCACCTTCGGAAATATATTTAAGGATAAAGAAGCCATTCAGGAAAGCTTAGATTCTCTTCAATGCTCTGCCATGGACCATGGTTATAACCAAGAAACCAAACTTCAGGAAAGGGACCTTCTGCACCAAATCAACAAGAGATGTGAAGAAGAAGAGATTCACTGGAGCCAAAAAGAAAAGGGTCAAATGACTGAAAGAAGGAGAAAAGAACACGGACTTCTTTCACATATCCACCATTCAACACATAATGAAGAACAGAATTAGCAAGCTGAACGCATAAAATAGTGAGATTCTGGAGGACCACGAAGAGATCTCTGAAGAACTAACCATAAATTTCAATAAGCTCCTCACGGAACTGTACCTTTCCCGTCAAGAAGCTGTTAACAAGGTCGTCCAACACATCCCTCATGTGGTCAACAACGAACACAATCAATCGCTCATGCAACCCATAACCATGCAAGAAGTGGAAGCAACAGTTAAGTAGATGGCCAATAGTACAACCCTGGGCTTGGAATGCTTCACCATTGACTTCTTTCACCATTAATGGACCATGCTTAAAGATGATATCTTGGACCTGGTCAAGGAATTGTGCAAAAAATGATGGATCCCGTTGGCGCTCAATGCCACACACCTCTCCATCATCCCTAAATAAATCAGAGCCTCTCATCCTCGTAAGTTCAAACCAATATCCCTCTGCAATGTTATTTACAAAATCATCTCTAAAGTGGTGGCCAACAGACTGAAACCCCTTCTCCCTCTGCTCATTTTTCCTGAACAGTTAGGCTATTTGGAAGGATGAAAAAAGCTAGACAGTATAATCCTTGCTCATAAAGTAGTCCACTCTCTCAAAACCACCAAAACCCTTGGCATGATCCTCAAATTTGATTTCTCTAAGGCCTTTGACAAACTTAGCTAGTTCTTCATTGAAAAAATGCTGGTAGCTTTTGGTTTCTATAAAGAATGGGTACAATGGATCCTTTCCCTCATCTCCTCTGCTTTCTTCTCGATCCTGGTAAATGGCTCTCCCTCCACTACCTTCTCTCCCACACGAGGCATCGAACATGGAGACCCTCTTTCCCCTTTCCTCTTCATCCTCATGGTCGAAGGATTAGGGAAAATGATCCAATTAGCCACTGCATCTCGCACCCTGCGAGGTCTTTTGCTTCATAATGCCCCCCTCTAGCTTACCAAAAATTTGTGGTTGATAATATCCTCTTTGGTCATTCCTCTATTTAGGAAGCCCGTGCCATTCAATCCCTTTTACACACCTTCAAAGAAGCCTCAGGAACCACATTAAACCTTGAAAAGTCACAAATTTTCTTCTTTAATACTGGAGCTGCTACTCAGAGAAATATAACCTGAATCCTTCGCTTCTCTGTCTCCTTCCTGCCTTCTAAATATTTGGGCGCCCCTCTTTTTGACTTGGTCATCAAGCACACCTCGTGGAAAGAGCTTTTAAGCAAACTTTAAAACCATCTATCCTCTTGGACCTTCCACTCCCTCAATCTCCCTGGTCGCGTGGTCCTGCTCAAGTCCACTCTGCAATCGATGCCTCTTTACCTCTTCTCAGTTCTAGACTCCCCTAAATGGGTCTTGAAAGCTATCAAATAACCGTAGAGGACTTTTCTCTTGGGAGGCAACAACAATAATCGTCGCTGGGACCTGGTAAGTTGGGAAAAGTTGTGTAAAAAGAAAAAAGATGAGGGCCTTGGCATTAGAGATCCTGAGATAAACAACCAAACAGTCTCAACAAAAAATTGGTGGAACTAGATTTCTAAAAACAACTCCCCTTGGACCAGGCTATGGAATAACAAATATTCCCAGGATTATCCCCCTCATTCCCTTATCAAATTTGATGAGGACACTCCGGGATATCATATATGGAAGGCTGAAAACAAGCACAGAGCGCTCATCCAACAACATAGCTTATGGGAAATAAAATATGGGGACAAATCCCTCTTCTGGTGTGATTCCTGGCAACAATTACCTAGTTTAAAAAGTCTCTTTCTTGACCCTAACAATCAGACCTATATTCAGCTCAACGCGTACCCCAAAGTTGACGACTACTGGCAACCTTTGAATCACAGATTTTGACACTTGAAAGATCCCTCCACCTGACACATGGCTCCCAGCAAGGAACTAATGGACAAAGTATGGCCTGAAATATGCGGTCACCATATTAAACAAAATCAAGGCACGAACGTCATCCGGTGGGGCCATAAGCCACCTGGAACTTTCTCGGTCAAAGAAGCCTATGATCCTTTCAGTATCGCTGGACATCGAGGCCACCCTAGTTTGGAACCACATTTGGAAGGCCCCTCTTTGGCCCAAAATCACTCATTTTCTCTGGCTACTCATGCACCGCCGGATACTCACATGGGAGAATCTAGAAAGAAAAGGGTTCCAAGGTCCCTCCAGATGTTGTCTTTGCCATGAAAAACATGAAACTATAGAACACCTTATCGATGCACCCATTCATTAGCCCTACCATGATGCGCATTGCAAGCCCCTAGCATTGGGAACCTCCCCTTGCAGCTATTTTCAAGATGAACTTTGATGGTGCCTCTAAGGGGAACCCAAGGAAGGTCGGTTACGGTGGAGCTATCAAAAACCACATTAGATATATCATTCATATTTTCTATGGTAACATGGGTCTCAGCTCCAACAATGCCGCAGAACTGGAAGGCATGGTAGCAGGATTAAAGATAGTCGTCAGAAGAAATATTCTACCTCTGATTGTGGAGGGTGACTTAGTGATCATCCTTTCCTTGGCCACCAAAATTCACAATGGTACACCATTATCAAAAGTCACCACTAGTTGGTGCCTTGTGCATGGATTAAGTCATCTGGCCACCCTCCTGCAACGTATGCAAGCTCTCACCTTTCACCACATGCACATGAAAGCTAATGCTCTAGCAGACTACCTGGCTAACTTGGGAGTGAACTTAAATTACACCATAGTGGATGGAATATTGCAAGATCCCCTTAACACTACCTTACTACTCAAATGCAAACATTTGGCCAGGTTTGACTTCACCATCCTGGATGCGGGTGATAGCACAGCAGGCCAACAATGCACCATGCCTTGGCCCATGCACCCTCTGCGTAGCGAGCAACATGAGCCCGACACGTCCATCAACCATGCTATCATTTCATCCGAAACCTTTAGATGTCCCTCGCACGTGGGAGAATATCTGCAAGTCTCTTTGGCACTTGCGACGAAGGGTAGTGACACCTTGTCCTCCTCCTAAGCCTTCATGGCAGTGCAGAGCCATTCAATGCATGAAGGTACTTGGGTTGATCAGCGATTCAATGTGTGAAGGTACTTGGGTTGATCAGCGGGAGATTATCTTCACCATGGAGAATGGTTTCAATATCTTTGTTGGGGTAGGTTCAGCTCTAAGCAATTCAGAGTTCATAGAGCACTTGGGAATTTGGCCTCTATCTCAAGGTGGTGCCTTTGTTTGGAAGGGGTATTCTTATAGGGCTCCATTTGCAGGTTCCTGTAACCTCTACAATCTCCTTCTCCTTCAGCCGAGGTTCAGTGTAACTATCATGTCGAGTCAGAGGGGAACACTGTGTCGCTCTAGCTCGAGCAGGGGAAAATCCCAGCGTGGGTGTAGTATGAAAATGACTGAAGACTATGAGAATCATATCTTACCTCAAGTACGCATCCTTGTTGAATATTGGGAGGGGAGGGTCCTTAGCCAACGGTTGGCCTTTGGGCAGGGAGGAAGCCAGGTAAATCATTATTGAAGCTAGGTAAATCATTACTGGCTTGTCAAAAATATGTTATGCAATTTGGTTGAAGATATGCTTCACAACTGGTATGAATCCCGTGACTCTTTTCTCACAATGAAATCCAGAATGGCTAAAATGGATTCCTAGCCCACAGCCCTGGACAATACGTTTGTCTGGAAAGGCACGTTTGGCCATGCTGGTCATGGTGGTCTTGGGGGAGGCGATAGTGGCAGTGCGAAAGGGGGCATAATGCATGTTGGGTTTGGTGGTGGTGGAAGTGGGAGTTCATCCGGAGGTATTTCTAGGGACACCAGCACGATTGTGGCTCCAGAGGCTTTGACCGTCCCCATCCCTTTGAATATGGAGACGCTCTTCAAACGTATGAAGAATATGGTGGGACCGAAGTCGGAACAACAGCTGTAGCATCCTCAATATTCTGTAGAGGCAGAAAACAACTCATCCATTCCCTTGCAGGAGGAAATATGGGGTTGCCCCATTATCAAGGAAAACCCCCTGTCCTGAAGCATGCTCTCTTCTGAAGCGACTTATGGTTTCAAGTTTTTTTTTTGCAAGAATTGTCAAGTGTGGTTATGTCTCTGTCTATTTTTGAATTTGAAATCTGTAACTATGTCTATGTTTAGTATGTTGTCTAAAACTTGGTACTCTGCTAGTCTTTTCATCATGAAAAATTTCATCTCCGACTTTCATAGACGACCCTTAGTTTTTGAGAGGCTTGGGTGGTGGCTTCACCACCTGAGACCTCCTCTGGTCAGGGTTACTTTTGTACATTTTGTCCTTATATTTTAACAGATCTGTGCAGTTATAAAAAAAAAACATATCATGGTTGAATTCATAGGCTTGACATCATCCAACTTTTGACCACATTATTATTCAACACAATCCTTTGCCAATGGAATGTAACATCTATGTTTGACATTTTAGTTCATATCATTTGGATAAGGATGACTTTATACAATGGATAGGAAAAAATAATGGTAAGGTTTGCATGAGTGGAGAAATGGATTGTATTTGAAGAATTGTGATCATTACAATCTCCACGTCATGATTCGATCCAATAAAAATTATAAACGAAATAATTTTAGCAATGAAGGTCATATTTTTTTTTCTAGAATCTCCGTGACTTGTGGGAGTGGCCTTTGGTCTAAGAAACCATGATGTAGGGGCATCTAACCTGTCAAAACGAACCAGGGATTGCACCTAGCCTAGGACACACCAACCCTCAAATAGTTGGATTTTGGGTGTCTCCTCCCAACTAGTTCACCCCTAAGGGAATTGAACCCGGGTCACCCTATTGACGAGACCCACACCTTAACAGAATGAGCTAGCATAAATTTGTAAATTTTTTGGATGGTTATAGGGGAGTTGGGACAATGTCATGCTTGTGTGAAACTGTTACGTTGTCATGCTTGTTCTGGTTTGAACCTAATATCTTTGTAGTATTTACAACTTGTGGTTGACAACTGGTCTACACCCTTGGGGGTGTAAAACTATTTTTTTTCCTCAATAGTTCACAAGCAATGAAGGTCATATTGTAACATCACTCAAATTTCATAAAAAAAAATTATTTAATATAATTAACTATGATGTTATAATTCATATTTCACAATTCTTTTAGTTAGCGGTAAGAGTCATGTACTTATGTTATCATCATCTTGCTTACTTTGTTATCTGTCATCATGACCTAATTTGCGACATAGAAGTCTGAATCAAAGGATACAGTTTGATCTTGACAGTTTGTCGTTGTCGTTTGTTTGATTCTATCCCTAAGTTGCACAAGGTATGGAACATGGTCTTACTTAGTCATCACGACTAATGCATGAATCTTTTCGTTTACTATGTGCAGGCAGTGAGGTACCTCTACACTAAAGTTAAAGGACAAAATTTGTGCTAAGACGCCATAAGGAGCAATGCTAAAACAAAACTAAGGTTAGGGTAAGGATCTATTCCTAAAACCTTTCTCCATGTTCAAATACCATAATATAAAGTAACTACCTTTGAAACATGATGTAGGAGCATCCTGATCTCCATCCAAATTCAAGTTCAAAGTTTGATTAGGCCTAGAAAGTGTCTTAAAAAAATCTGAATTGATGGTCGTCGAACCATCACATTGTAAATAACCTACATTTTATTTGATTCTAGATGATGGTGAGTCAGTTGGGTGAGTCACTAGGTGGATGATGAGCCAATTGATGAATCATGTACCAAATCCCTCAATTAGGGAAGTGAGTCATAGGATAGGGTTGATAGTTAGAGTTAATTTAGTATGCTAATGAGAGTATTAAGGATCTGGACCAGAATGGTTCATGAATTTAATTATGTATAAATATAAGCCTGCGAGGCATAGATAGATAGATAGACAGAAGACAGAGAGAGTAGGTAGAGGGATACATAGATAGAGAGGTCTATAAGGCTTGTAAGAAATAGAGGAAGGGTTGACTAAAGATGTATCAGGCCTAAGGAGATCAGAACACAGGTCTTGAGATTAGTTTGTATGTACAGTTTCATTAGATGAATGAAAAAGCCTATTTTGGCATAATTATCTATGTGTAAATTGCATTCTGTATGAATGTGTGCAATTGTGAGTTAAATGCTTGTTTAATCTATGTAAAAGATTGACAAGTCTATGTATGAGTTTAGGGTTTCTGAAAGTGGGAGAAATAGAGATCGATTGATTAATTTTCTGAACAATCGAAGGAGAATTACATAAACAATCCTTGAGGATTTCATTAATGAAATGTGCGTGCAGAGTTAACCTTGTTGTAGGTTATGGAGCGAAATTAATCAATGCAAGAATCAATGAAGACTAAAGATGGCAGTCAAATTCCACATTAAAAGAATTTAGATCCGCAAAGTTAAATGAAGTTCTGCATTTGATCAAAGATCAATGGGCATACAACGTTCTACAAAAAAAATCAACGGTTGAGGAAAAAATACGCATCAAAATAAAGATCGAAGGTCCAGATCCGCCCCGCAACAGATCAATGGTTCAGACAGAAGGTTGCGGGAGAAGATTTGTGGGAGTCATAATTCAAAAAATAAAAAGGTGCATCCCACATCCCGCATCCCACATGCGGAAAGACCATTGCGGGAGGTCAATTTTAATTGGAAAAATGTGTGTCCGCATCCCGCATCCTGCATCCTGCAAGTTGCGGAAAAGGCGCTGCGGAAAAGGGTGTTGCGGAAATAGAGTTGCAAAAACAAAGTTGTAGAAACTCTGTTGCGGAGTTAAGCCTGCGAAAAGGTATTGCGGAAGGACTTAGCAAAAAACTAAGTTTAGAGGTTCTACTAAATTTAGAACCTAACTATTCCTAGGGAAGCTGATTTGAATTGGTTTACTGGTTCAATTTGGTGATTTGAATATAGTAATCTGGTTTGGGTTGGAAACATTTGGTATCAGAGTGGGACAAAGATTCTGCGTAGTAGCTCAGTTGATCGGTTGAGCATGTGAATAAATTTTTATAGGAGAGAACTTATAATACCATATGATCAAGCTCTGGAAAATGCTTGATGTGGTATTAATGGAAATAAGGAGACTTGCTATGAAAGCTTGGATTCAAATCACTTCCCGAGCATGAGGAGAAGCTCAGTGATGCACAAGGAGGGAAAAACAAGTATTTTTCGTGTAAGGTAAATCAATCTCTGATTTTCAATATTTATTTTAAAATTGAAGACTAACGATTGTGTGAGAAGGTTAGTCAGATAAGAGGGTATTCAAGATTGATTGCAGACAAAATATGTGTGGTTAAAGTTGATGATTAGCCACATAGGAATGCAGAAGAATCCTTGAAAGGATTTGACAGTCTTGTGGATTGATAAAAGATTGCAGGTTGCAGCAATAACAACTGGGGGATTTGTGCTCAAGGACAATTTTGTTCTTGATGAAGAGGAATATATTTTGAAGACAACAGTGGAGATATTACAGCCAACTGTACAAGTGAAAAAGTCTAAAGGAATGGACTGATTGATGTTTATATTTTGACTCTGGTTATGTGAATTTATAGCAGCAAATAACATAGAAGTTCTTGAGAAGAGAAAAGAGGAAGTAGCGGCAGAACCCAAAACCAACAGAAGTTGGATAAGAGAGGACTAGTGTATGTTCTCAAAAGTGGAGTGGAACTGCAGAAGCCAAGAAGAGCAAAGGAGATGCTCAAAAAGTTCTAGAGGAAAAGAACCAAAGATACCAAGAGGACAAGCTCAAGGAGAGATAACTTGTTGAGGTATAATAGACAAGTGTGGAGACTTGTTGAGGGAGGCTTAGGGAAGCAGTCCACAAGTGGACAAGATGAAGTTCACAAAAGAGGAGAAGGAGACAAAAATGATGACTACTGAAGGTCATTGTAGGGGTTCAGAGAAAAGTCATAACAAAAGAAAAAAGAAAGAAAGTCAAGAAGAATGGAACAGAGAGTTGCTAGAGTTAGCAAGAGACATTTTGGGCTTTAAGAAGCATATGCCAGATGTTGAAGAACAAAACTAGAGGTATGGTTGGGTCATGAACAATAAGGTAAGATGGAATTCACTACAGGTGAAGCTACAACAAAAGATGTTTGCTGAATTGAAGAAAGAACTCAGAGAGGCTAAATCTGAGATGGGGGTTTCATATTATGAACCTGAAGAGGGTTCTTTGCTTGGAGAGGATGCTGAAGAAGAAAAGAAGAGACTAATTGAGAGTCTCATGGATTTTATAAAGAGTATAGATAAACTTATGGAAGATATGACTGTGAGGTCATATGAGACCAAAAGGTCTTATGTTTTTTATATTGATGATTTGTTTGTGATTGTAGGTTTTGTTGCAGATGATAGGCAGTCTTTTGAAACTATCTTAAAATTTGATGAATTAAAATATGATGAAGATAGTCTCTCAAATGAAGAAAGGTCTGAATTATTGCAACAAAAGGAACCTCATTGATGAGTTTCTTGAATATGGAGGAACACAGTCAATTGAAGATGATTTGAAGATGAAGGCAGAAAAAGAAATGTGCAAATACATTTCTATATGGAAGAATCAGAATTGCATTTTGATGAAGGAGAGAGTTAAAGAGTCACCTTGGACTGTCACAAAGTCTGAAGAAGAAGAAGATGTGCTTTCGAAAAGCATGATAGAAGAACATGATTCTGTTGTAATAGACGATGAAAGGATACCTATGATGGGTGTATACAGCCTATGTATCAAACCATTGGAGAAATAGGTGATGGTGACAGATTGATGTTGTGTTCAAACCAACACAACAGGGGGATGCTAGAGGAAATATCAGCAGGGAATTCAGAGTCTCATATTTTTGAAACTGATTATTGGTGTATGATTGCAGGTATTGAAGAACACTTAAAAGACATGTCTATGCAGGTTGTGAAGCATAGGATGTATGCTTTGAGAAAAAAGGAAAAATAAAAAATATACCATTGATAGAAGAATATGTTCACTGCTATGAAGTAGAAAATAAAGTCATCTTAGAAAAAGATGGTGCAGAAGAGGGAATAGCTGAAAGTCTTGTGAACTCTTGGGAGAGTTTAGATCAACAAATGAATGTGCTGATAAGAAAGTCAATGGGAGATAAAAATTTCAATATTTTTGAAATTAATGAATTGTGTGTATCTGCAGGAATAACACATGCTGAACCTTGTAAGGTTTCCCTGGAGGTAAAGGAAGAAGAAGGAGAGTATCCATGTATCCTTGACATGGATCAAAGCCAAAATATTGTTTTGGAAATGAAGAACGAGATGACATGGTCTCAGGGAGATAAATAAAAGAGAACACTTGCATATTTGGATAGATTTGTTGCTGACAGAGAGGGGAAGAAATTTGTCATGACACAGAAAGAGAATATATTGTCTCAAAGGGGTGATAAGCACCTAAATGATTTTTTTGTTGCAGAGTTTCCTACTGAAGATACAAATTTTTTTCTAACCTTAGAAAGTATGATGAAGAGTTAGAAATGTTAGAAGATTGGTTGATCAATCCAAGGGTTGATAAACATGACTGCTTAATGTTTGATGACAACATTGGAAAAGAGTAGACAATAGGTAAAAGCATTGAATTATTTTATAGTTTAGTGGATAGAAGCAGAGAGTCATGGGGACAACAAAATTTTTAGGAAAAGAAGATGCAGGTGTACCAGGAAGAGGATAGATTGGATATGGAGATTGCGGAATTAAGGTTGCTGATGGTGAAGATGTCTTGGAGAATACATAAGGAAAGAATGAAGATCTAAATCAATAGAGAAAATAGAAAAAAGAGTGACAGAAGGAAAGTGACAGAAGAATATTATAGAAGCAGGGCTAGTGGAGCATTGCAACATAAAATTTGGAAACCAGGAGAACTGAAGATGATAAAGATAGAACAACATGATGAGATGAATGATCAGTTATAGAATAAAGTTTGGGATCTGGGAATACTAAATATAGAAGGTTATGACTAGGAGGTCATATTTATTTCTTCATGGGGAGTCTGATGCAGGAACATCCCGCTCTCCATCCAAATTCAAGCTCAAAGTTTGATTAGGCCTAGAAAGGGTCTTCAAAAAAAATCTGAATTGATGGTCTTCGAACAATCACATTGTAAATAACCTATGCTTTATTTGATTGTATATTATGGTGAGTCATTTGGGTGAGTCACTAGGTGGATGATGATCCAATTGATGAATCATGTACCGAATCCCTCAATTAGGGCATTGAGTCATAGGATAGGGTTGATAGTTAGAGTTAATTTAGTATGTTGTTGAGAGTATTAAGGATTTGAACCAGAATGGTTCATGAATTTAATTATTTATAAATATAAGCCCACGAAGCATAGATAGATAGATATACAGAAGACAGAGAGAGTAGGTAGTGGGATACATAGATAGAGAGGTCTGTAAGGCATGTAGGAAACAGAGGAAGGGATGACTAAAGATGTATTAGGCCTAAGGAGATCAGAATATAGGTTCTGAGATTAGTTTGTATGTACAGTTTCATTAGATGAATGAAAAATCTTATTTTGGCAGAATTCTATGTGTGTAAATTGCATTCTATCTGAATGTGTGAAATTGTGAGTTAAATGCTTGTTTAATATCTTTAAAAGATTGTCAAGTCTGTGTATGAGTTCAGAGTTTCTGAAAGTGGGAGAAACAAAGATCGATTAATTGATTCTCTGGTCAATCAAAGGAGAATTAGATAAACATCCTTGAGTATTTCATTAATGAAATGCACATGCAAAGTTAACCTTGTTGCAGGTTACAGAGTGAAATCGATCAATGCAAGAATCAATGAAGAATGAAGGTGACAGTCAAATTTCGTGGTAAAAGAAGTTAGATATGCAAATTTAAATGAAGTTCCGCATTTGATCAAAGATCAATGGGAAGAAAACATTCCGCAAAAGAAATCAACGGTTGAGGACAAGATCCACATCAAAATAAAGGTCAATGGTCCAGATCCTCCCCGCAACAAATCAACGGTTTGGATAGAATGTTGCCGGAGAAGATTTGTGGGAGTCATAATTTGGAAAATGAAAAGGTGCATCCCGCATGTGGAAATACCGTTGCGGGCATGCAATTGAGGGAGGTCCATTTTAATTGGAAAAATGTGTGTTTGCATTCTGCATCCCACAAGTTGCGGATAATAGTGTTGCGGAAAATTTGTTGCAGAGTTGAGCCTGCGGAAAGGTATTGTGGAAGGACTTAGCGAACAACTAAGTTTAGAGATTCTGCTAAATTTAGAACCTAACTATTCCTGGGGAAGCCGATTCGAATTGGTTTACTGGTTCGATTTGGTGATTTGAATACAATACTCTGGTTCGGGTTGGCATCAAAAAATTACAAGGCTTCCATCCTTACTATACTAAAACCCAACCTTAACACTGCAAGTTAAAAATATAATACAAGCAAATACCTTATAAAAAACTATAACACTATTCTACTGTCCACTGTGGTAAGTTATGAAAATGATTTGGGTTTGAAAATTGATGCGCTGGTTTGACAGTCAGCTTTAAATTCGATATCGAATTTATACTATGCAAGGACAAGATGAATATTTGTTTTTAAACCAAACCATACGATCTTGATACATCCTCCAACTATTTGAGAATAAGGTTGATGTGAAACCCTAGGATTTCAATGCACTTTGGAGAACGGGCCTATCACTTCGATGGGGTTTTGGTATAGTATTTGCTGTTTCCTTTAGTTTTCTCTTCGGCTTCTTCATGCTCTATTCTTCACTACTCTCATGGTGAATGGAGATGTAGAGGCCATTACTTTGGCTCTCGATCCATTTGGAACTATACCAAACTACACAACCTGCTAGTGGCAGTCAAGAACCATATTCGACCACCGAGAGGGTATCATTGGTTGGAGTTAAACACCAAGAAGGTAACTATCAGTTAATTCATTGATTCTTCTCCTCCGCGACAATTTTTAAAAGGATATGTTTTAACTCTTTTTAATTTGAAAGTGTAGAAAAACATTTGCGATTGGGACGTGGTTAAACTCTGACCGAGAAGACTCTTTTCTAAACGGGTAAGACCCATGTTTATACTTGCGGAACTCTGTGTATCCAAACTGGGTCTTAAGATGTATTTCTTGAAGTTGGGTTTTTTCTATTGTATTGGTTTGGTGTTATGGAAGTGACATTATCACTTTGGTATTATACATTTGATAATGTAAGGGTGTTATTCACTGCCTATGGAGTCGTAGGTGACTATGCCACTCTGTATATTTATGTTGGTTCTGAAACCTGTTAATATTTTAAGTACTTGTGAGGGTTTTAATGTTGTATCTCTGTTCATTTCTCCTTTTAAGTTACTGTGTAAATTCCATAACTGTAAGGAATCATTGTTTGTGAATGTGATGTAGTTGCTTTGGTATAAATCTTAATATTGTAATTTTGTTTACGAAATGATTGTGTATAAAATTCAGAATATAAATTAATCCTTGCTTCTGGAGTCTTGCGACTATGCCACGTTCCTTTGAGAGATTATATTTTGATTCTGTTAATGGTATTTATTATCTACCTACTTTCAGATCGCCTGACCCTATGAGGGCTTGAGTATTTTGTTTAACTTACAATTCTTGAAACAAATCATGGCCATGAGCCTTAATCTGTTGATTTTATTTTTGAGCTACGAAATCCATTCCAAGCCCAGTTTTGTTATTTTACTATGTAAACAAACTGGCAGCGTTGGGGTTTCATTCCTAAGGCCGCTCGTTATGTGATTTGATTTGATCCAAAAGAAACTCTGTTTCAATCTATGTTATTTATGTAAATCTTTGGAAATGCTATTAATAATGTATGAACCCAAAAAGGCTTTACATATTTCTTATATTTTGTTTCAGTGTTCAGACTGTATTATTTAGTGAAGATTATTACATTTCTACTTAATAGTAATGTTTTGGGCTATAAGACACTGACATAACTTCATTACTAGTTTGATATTATGATGGATATGATATGGGAGAAATCCCGTGAGGTTTTTCTGTGTACATCCCTTTCTTGACTTACTAAAATCTACATTTTAATTTATACTACGCTTTGTTTATCGAGTCCTCCATTTATTTATAAGTTGTATTATGTTTCTGGCTATGCAGCCATGATTTACTTGTAAAAGATTTACTATTTAAAGTTGTTTAGTTATTGTTAACCTAATTACTGAAAGGATTTGGTCACGGAGTCTCTGCCATTCCAAATAGGTTTTGAGAGAAGGGATGTAACTTTTGTTTAAAGGAAAATCGACCTTTAACTAAACTCTATGGGATTTTTAGATAAAGTTATAAATAAGGTTTTGTTATTTAAAATAGTGATTACAAAGTCATTTATTCTTCTATTGATAGTTAATAGAGTTTTGGAAACACTTAAAATAAATAATTTAGTTGTGAGATTCGACTTATCGATATTATTTCTGTTTATTAAAGACCTAAGAGAGCCATGATGGCCAATTGTTAATAATAGGATTGTGTAGATGAAATGAACTCAGTTATAAAAGATCTAGGCTTTCATCGTTTTGTGAAGCTTTTACTTGAGTATTTTACTTTATTTATTTAATTGTAATGGCCATGAGATTGTAGGTAAACTCTCATCACTATTGAAAGAATTTAAACTTTGTTTAGATAACCATACTGTTTTGAAAATAAATAAGCCCTAAGGCTGTAACTTCCTTCTGCAAGAGAAATACTGTAGAAATAACACCAGCCTAACCTAAAGCCTGTAACCAGTGCTACAGTCTATCGATATTCTCGACTTGGTGTGACTAAAATAATTTAATTGTTTAAGAAAACTGGGCTTAAGATGCCCTTATATGATCTAGCTCAGTTATTTCTATTTCTGTTCCTATACTTATTCTGTAATTGAAGGTTCGATTTTACTAACTGTAATTGTTTGTAATTGTTTTATCTTTTGGATTAAGAGTTGTAGCTTATATATTTAACTAAATACCAGTCTTCTAATTATCAGTGGATTGTAATATATATATACATATATATATCACTTCTATTTTCTGTAATAAAGAACATAAACAATGATTCAATCATTCTGGTACCACTACTCCAACATAATTTCATATCTTCCTGTACTAGAGTATGTCACTTTGGTGGGAGGAAAAATACAGGAAATAATTTAACTTCATTTCTCTATCAATCCGTTTCTAAGAAAATACTATATCCTATAATCATTGAATAACTATCCATTAACTATAACCTCATTTGAAAATAATTATAGCTTACTCTAAATAGAAGTAATAACATATTATAGATATTGAATTGGAACCTGGATGTGTTGCAAAAAATGGACTAACAACCAAAGGAGATTGTTCCACCCAACCTTCTCCTGAAGCAGCCAAATTACTTGCTTAGGACCCCCGAGCTTGTTCACTGAACCATTAGGATGAATAGCTCTACCATATAGGTGACTTCTGCATCTTAACACTCAGTAGTAGAATTAAATCAACAAATCACTTTATCTATCCCCTCATCAAATCCCTTGTGTTCCTGACATTTCAATTTGCAGTAATACCAAGGATGATTCTCTCAGAAATCAAAATGAGTGGTGAGCCTCCTGCTCAATTTGATGGTTTATATAATATTTCCTAGGTATTTGGGTCAGTTTTAGAATTAAATGAGCCACCAAATCAATTCCCCCCTCTTAGGGAACATGACCATGTTTTTAGGGATTATGCTCCTGTAATAGCTATAAAGTGAATGCTAGTGCTTCCACTTGTCAACCAGCCTTCTACAACTACTCCTTCCTCCTAGTGGGTCAATGAACACTCATTTAACAGTCTTCCCTAGATAGGTGTCTCCTTTTATTAATTATTTAAAATAAATAATTCTTCAATTATAGTCATCCTTGACCCACTTGGTCATAAAATTTACAATAAAAGTTAACATAATGTTTTTGCGGAAATAAATAATAAATATTTATTTTTCAGTTCTGGGTAGGTTACAAACACCATACCTTAAGCTCAACATCCTCCTCGATGTTGCTTAAGTTATTCTGAGTCTTCTTGGAATAGAGATAGATATGCCACTCATATATCACTCTCCAATTCCCAGGTTGCTTCATCTGGACTGAAGTGTTTCCCTGCACCTTTACTTGTCCAATGGTGTGATTCCAGAGAAAATTTTCCCTCCTGTCAAGATTACAATTTGGTTCCACTGTAAAATATCCTTCTGGTTCTACCTGAATCACATTCCAATTAATCACATGAGTAGCATCTTGTATATACTTTTTCAAAATATAAACATGAAATACGTTATGCATTTTAAGATTAGGTGGCAAGGCTAACTGATATTCCACTGGCCCCATATTTTCCAGTATTTCGAACGGTCCACAATAACTGGGTGCTAATTTAGTACAACTCCCTAGTTTAAAGGATCTCTTTCTGGTTTCACATTAACAAGCACATGTTCACCTACTTGGAATTCCTTCGTAGTTCTTTTAAGGTCGACATGACTCTTTTTCCTGTCTTGAGCATTTTTCAAGTTTCCTTGTACCTATGTCACTGTTAGTTTAAATTGTTTTAACATGTCAGGTCCTAACATCAATCGGTCTACTGGATTACTCCATGTAATAGGAGTGTTACGCTTTCTACGATATAATATTTCAAAAGGACTAAGCTTTGCTGAAGCTTGATAATGATTATTATAAGCAAATTCAACTAACTGCAAATAGTCTTTCCACTTCTTGGGATAGTCTCTAACATACATTTGTAACATATCTTCTAGTACTTGATTAACTCTTTTTGTTTTTCCATTCGTTTGCGGATGATAAGAAGTACTGAAATTCAATTTAGTGTCTAGGCCTTTGAATAAAGATTTCCAAAAATTACCAGTAAATTTAGGATCTTGGTCATAAATTATTACCTTTGGGATTCCATGCAAACATAATATTTATTTCATGAAGATGTCTACAAGTTAGCAACATTATAAGTTGTTTTAACAGGGATAAAGTGTGCTACTTTACTTAATTTACCCACAACTACCATTATTGAATCATTTTTTTTCTGGTTTTTAGGTAAACCAGTTACAAAGTCAAGACTGATGACTTCTCATTTCCAATTTGGAATTGGTAATGGCTGCAAAAGGCCTGCTGGGTGTTGATGTTCAACTTTAGCTTGTTGACATTCAATACACCTAGCTAAAAATTCAACAATCTCATTTTTCATGTTAGGCCAACATAACTCTTTTCTCAACATGGTTATCATCTTCTGATACCCCTGATGTCCAGAATAAGGACTTTTGTGTGTTTCATTCAAAATCAACAGTTTAACTTCTGGTATATTTGGTACGTAAAGTCTGTTTTTAAACAGTATTAGACCTTTTTCATTAAAACTATAATATGTAATTATATTTGCAGATATATTATGAGTTACATTTTCTTTTAAACTCTCATATTCTGGGTCCTACTTTATTCCTTCTTCCAATTTATCTTCTAAATTAGTTTTATAACTGCTAATGGCAGCTACAAAGCTTGTTACTACATTTCTTCTTAAGGCATCAACCACTTTATTTTTTTTTCCCTTTAATATGTTTTATTTCGAAATCGTATTCGCTAAGGAAATCTAGCCATCTAGCTTGCCTCACATTTATATTTTGTTGATCAAACATATATTCTAGGCTTATTTTATCAAACATTAGCAGAAATCTTTTTCATATTAAGTGATGGTGCCACATTTTTAAAGCATGGATTATGGAGGCAAAATCTAAGTCATAAGTTGTATAGTTCTTTTCGTGATTCTTTAATTTTCTTGATTCACATGCAATTGCATGACCTTCTTGTGGTAGTACTCCACCCAAGCCTTCGTTGTATGCATCATTGAATACGACAAAATATTTTTATGGATCTGCTATTTTTAGAATGGGTGCAGTAGTTAATAATTCTTTTAGTTAATTAAAACTGTCTTCGCATTTCTGATCCCAAATAAATTTCTTACCCTTTTTCTGTAATGAAGTTATAGGATTTGCAATCTTTGAAAATCCTTCAATAAATTATCTATAATAACTTGTTATCCCCATAAAGGACCGTACATCAGTTACGTCCTTAGGAACATGCCAATCAATTATACCTTTTATTTTATCTGGGTCCACAGATATCCCTTCTTCGGATATTACGTGCCCTAAATATTGTATTTTATCTTTATAAAATTCACATTTGTTGAACTTCGCATATAGAGGACGTTCTCTTAAAACTTGTAGTATTATATTTAGGTGTTCATCATGTTCTTCTTTTGTCTTAGAATAAATTGATATGTCATCTATAAAGATAACTACAAATTTGTCTAAGTACTTACTTAGGACACTATTCATTAAAAACATGAAGGTTGTTGGTGCATTAGTTAGCCCAAAGGGTATAACCACAAATTCATAGTGCCCGTATCTTCTCCTGAAGGAAGTTTTAAATATGTCTTCATCTTTAATTATGACTTGGTGATACCTAGATCTTAAGTTGATCTTTGAGAATATCGTTTCTCTGTGTCTCTGATCAAATGGATCATCAATGCGGGGTAGAGGATAAATGTTCTTAATTGTCATTTTATTAAGTTGATGGTTATCTATACATAGACGTAAAGTATCATCTTTATTTTTAACAAAAAGGATCGGTGCTCCCCAAGGAGATACATTTGGTCTTACATAATGTTTGTCTATTAATTCCTGTAATTGTAATTTTAATCCATTTAGCTACAAAATGTTCATTCGATAGGGAGCTTTTGAATTAGGTACCGCTCCGGCTACTAACTCGATTGTAAAATCTAGATCTTGTTTAGGAGGTAATCTTGAAATTTCTTTCGGTATTACATCTGCGAAATCTTGTAGGACCAGAATATCCTCAAATCCTGATTTATCTTCTTTACTAATTTGTTCATTATTTATTATGTGTATAACAAAGACTTTACAACCCTTTCTTATAGCCTTTTTCAACTGTAAGGCTGAAATTTGTCTAGCAGATATCGTTTTAGGTATTCCTGTGATAGTAATTCTTTCTCTTTCATTATTCAAACATGTAAAAGTTTTCTGAAAACAGTTTAAAATCACTTGGTGTTTTTCAATCCAAACCATTCCATTTAGGACATCATAATATGCAAAAGGCAATACAGTTAATTTGACCTCAGTTTCAAACTGATTCATAAACAAATTACAACTTTCAACATAATTTACCACCTTTATTTTAGTTCCTATGGCTAACTGGACCAGCCAGGATTTTTCATTTTTAAAAAAAGATAAGCTACACTTTTCCACTATGCTAGGAGATATATAAATTAAACTAGCACTTGGATCATTTAAGATGGAAAAAAAAATTGTATCATACCTTGCACTTGAACCATGGAAGCCTGATGATCCGCTTGTCGGTTCTCTGGAGCTACATTAATCCGATGCATCTCATTTTCCACATCTCCAACTGTTTCCTCTTCCTGGATAGTGTGTATGTTGTTGAAGTTCCCTTTCCAGTTCGGACTGTACTTAGCGTAATGCAGTCCCTGACATTACCAGCATTTGACAGGTTCCCTTGGTTCATTACCCTTAACAAAGCTGTTACGCATATCCCTATTTTTCGGTGTTGTAGTATTATGTGGTACTTTATTGTTAAAATCAATTTTTTGATAGTTATTCTTAGAGAAGTTCTGAGATTTACTCCCAAAACTCTTATTTGACTTAAACCCTCTTCTCTTACGGTCAAAATGACTTGTATTTTATGTCTTCTAGTTGGGTAAACTTTCCCTTTTCTTACTCTGTTCATAACCAAACCCAACCTTCCTCATAGCTTCCTCCAAAGTTTTCGGATTGTCAAACTCAATTCTATCTTTGAAGCTAGTAGGAAGACAACTTAAAAATGTTGAATTTTTGGCTTTTCATCTATTATGTAAGGTACGTATCTTAACAGACTTAAGAATTTGCTGCTCAACTCTTTTATGGACGTGGAACCTACTTTTAATTCATAGAACTCCTTGGCTCTTTCTTTGTAGTAATTTTCAGGCATAAACTTTCTTTTAAAATACTTCTTAAAAACACTCCAGGTTAAGTACTTCTCTTTCATATTTTTGACCCTTTTTATATCTTGCCACCAGATATCGGCTTTTTTGGTCAAATTTTAAATAGCCATTATGGCCTTTAGTCTGTCAGAATAGTTGTAAATCTGGAAGTATTTCTTCATTCCTGGAAGCCAAGCTTCTACTTCCTCACCTTTCTCTAATCCCCCGTTGAACATGGGAGGCTTTATTTTTTTGAATTCCCTAGAAATTTCTTCGTAGGGTTTATACATCCTTCTCCGAGGTTTATGGTCACTTTCACTACTATCACTTATGTACTTATACCTTCCCTTACGTGACCTTGCATTAACCTCTGAAGAAGATTCACTATCAGAATATTTTTCTTTCTTTCCTTTTTGTTTGTAAGAGGTTGTTTCAGAATTAGTTTCATAAACATTTCGTTTATATTTTCCTCGG
The DNA here is from genome assembly GCA_001517045.1 of Pseudotsuga menziesii. Classification (NCBI taxonomy): domain Eukaryota; kingdom Viridiplantae; phylum Streptophyta; class Pinopsida; order Pinales; family Pinaceae; genus Pseudotsuga; species Pseudotsuga menziesii. Next base: position 35,396 of record LPNX010977353.1, read on the forward strand.
TTATGCATATTGTCTAGTAGCATTTGATTCATTTCCATAATAATTTCATTGTCTAATTTTATAGTTTGCAGTTCCTCTTTTAACTGCTTAACTGTCTGTATTAACTCTGGATTGTTCAAATCTACATAAAAGTTGTCAGGATTGTTGTGTTGAGAACCATTCTTGGCAGATGCTTCAACACCTTCCATTTCTTGCAAAACAGATTTTATATTTCTCTACAAAAATAAATGCAAAATAAAATTAGTATATTGGTTTTCTTCCTTATATGTGAGTGAGACAATCAGGACTAGTGTTTGGAACTCACTCTAATACCACATGTAACATCCCTCAAATTTCATAAATAAATAAATAAAATTTTATTTACTGCAATTAACTCTGATGTTATAATTCATATTTCACAATTCTTTTAGTTAGCGGTAGGAGTCATGTACTTATGTTATCATCAGCTTAATTTCTTTGTTATTTGTTGTCATGACATAATTTGCGACATAGAAGTCTGACTCAAAGGATACAGTTTGGTCTTGACAGTTTGTCGTTGTCGTTTGTTTGATTCTATCCGTGAGCTGCACAAGGGATGGATCATCGCCTTAGTCATCATGACTAATGCATGAATCTTCTCATTTACTATGTGTAGGCAGTGAGGTACCTCTACACTACATTTAAAGGACAAACTTTGTGCTAAGACACCATAAGGAGCAATGAAAAAACAAAACTAAGGTTAGGGATGTAAGGATCTATTCATAAAACCTTTCTCCATGTTCAAATACCATAATATAAAGTAACTAATTTTGAAACATTACAAGGGTTCCATCCTTATTATACTAAAACCCAACCTTAACGCTACAGGTTAAAAATATAATACAAGCAAATGCATTCTAACAAACTATAACACTATTCTATTGTCCACTGTGGTAAGTTATGAAAATGATTTTGGTTTGAAAATCAATGTGTTGGTTTGATAGATGACTTTAAATTTGATATCGAATTTATACTATGCAAGGACAAGATGAAGATTTGTTTTTAAACCAGACCATATGATCTTGATACGTCCTCCAGCTGTTTGGAAATAAGGTTGATGTGAAACCCTAGGCTTTCAATGCACTTTGGAGAATGGGCCTATCACTTCGATGGGGTTTTGGTATGGTATTTGTTGTTTCATTCAGTTCTCTCTTCGACTCCTTCATGCTCTATTATTCACTACTCTCATGGTGAACAGAGATGTAGAAGCCATTACTTTGTCTCTTGATTCCATTTGGAAATGTCCCAAACTACACAACCTGCTGGTGGTAGTCAAGAACTGTGTTCAACTACCAAGAGGGTATCAATGGTTGGATTTAAATGCCAAGAAGGTAACTGTTAGTTCGTTCATTGATTCTTATGCTCTACAACAATTTTTATAAGGATATGTTTTAACTCTTTTTAATTTGAAAGTGCAGAACAAACTCTGCAACTGGGACATGGTTAAATCTTGACCGAGAAGACTCTTTTTGGAATGGGTAATACCCATGTTTATACTTGCACAACTCTGTGGATCCAAACTAGGTCTTAAGATGTATTTCTTGACGTTGGGGTTTTTCTATTGTATTGGTTTGGTGTTATGGAAGTGATATTCTTGCTTTGGTATTATACATTTGATAATGTAAGGGTGTTATTCACCGCTTGTGGAGCCGTAGGTGACTATGCCACTATGTATATTTATGTTGGTTTTAAAACTTGTTAATATTATAAGTACCCGTGAGGGTTTTAATGTTGTATCTCTGTTCATTTATCCTTTTAAGTTAATGTGTAAATTCTAGAATAGTAAGGAATGATTAGAACAATAAGGAATCATTCTCTGTGAATGTGATGTAGTTGCTTTGGTATAAATCTTGATATTGTAATGATTTCTTTAATTGATTCAATGAAATCATATGAGGGTTTGATACTGTAATTTTGTTTACGAAATGATTGTTGTTGGGTCCTGGAATAGCCCTTATTGACCACACCTATTATACCCTTTTTCCTTGTCCTACTTCATTCCTACACACCAGACAGATGTTTTCCCTCACATTGAGCCTTGAATCTTTATAGGTATGATTAATTATTGTTCATTCTATTAATTCCTAAGATTGTTATGGTTAGGACTCTGTCTCTTGGATTATGCTAACACATCGTGATTTTATAAATATAGTTCAAGCTTTGAGGAACACAGGTGTAGCAGCCTGGGTGGTCTGAAGAGAAGATGAGATTTCAATACCAGCTGTTACCTACTAGTCCCAGCTCCACACGCTGGACGCGAACAGAGGTCGTCATTTCACGCATAACTGCAACTGACTTAGTTGCAATAATGTGTCGCTACTTAAGGCATAGCTGCAACAGACATGGTATATCCTATGTAATTGGTTCCGTTTATCCATTAATGGCCAGAGCAACAGCATTCCCTATATTCTCTATTTTCATTCAATTTCACTCACAATTGTAACAACTCGTTGTAACAAGGAAGCTTGAAGATCATAGATCTTCATGGCTGCCTGATATTAGTGGGTGAAGGTTATGTTGTTCATGTGTAAATATGGGGAAGTAATTTGATCCAAGTTTTGGTTGATTATTGATCAGACCATGTGTAAGTTGTATTTGTAATTCACCATTTTAATATAAGGAGCAGGATTATTCAGACTTTTGCATTTTAATTTGTGCTAGTTTCGGTGTCTTTGTTCAAAGGCTGGGTCCACCTTCCTAGAGAGATCACCAAGTTAAGTAGATGCTTTGATTATTTTGTTGTGTGGTGTGGAAATTACAGTAGGTGCATTATTTACAGTTAGTTGCAACAATAATGGTTAATTGTTGTGTTTCCTTCAATAGTCAATATTTTCATTCCTCTTAAGTTGCAACAACGTGGTGTGACAATTAAATCTATAGATTAGTCTCTATTATGCATGTGTGCCAATAACTATTAGATTCAAACTCAACTCCATTTCCTTTCAATTATTTGTCTTTCTCAGGTTTGCTAATTTAGTCAAATTGTAGCTTAGAGTTTGTTTGGTTCAATCACTATTGTTTCCAATTCTTATATTAGTTGAATTAAACTGGTTATGATAGATTCACATATAGTTTGATAATGTTAGGATTTAACTCTTTTAAAAGTAATTCTAGTTATCTATTTCTAGATTTGTTAATTGTTTGATTGATATTGTAGGAAGGTAATTGCATTTTTGAATTCTTAGGTGGGTAATTTAGATTAGTTTATCCATGAGAGAAGTTTGATTGAACAAATAGGTAGGGAAATTAGTATTTCATTCATTCAATCAGCTACTTAGTTTTTATGCACAGACAGTGTGAATTATCTTTGAAATAAAAATCCTTCCCTGGGTTGACAATTTATATTGAGCATTATGTATGTTAGCTGTAATTAACTAGCATATATAATGAGCAACATTTTGGCGCTGTTGTCGAGGAAGATAATTGATAGACACAGTAGTAGTTGCATCTATTCTTTTGTCTTCAATAATTTCTAGGTTTTCATGTTTTGGGTTGTATGAATACAAGGAGAGTACATCGTGACATTCCCAGCACCCCCAGAGCTCCCTAGAATACTAACTTTGCAGGTGGCTAAGGTCATGGCAGCAATCCAGCATTGGGAAGGAGGAAGTTCATTGATGATATGTTGATAGAGCTAAATCTTATACCGGAGCTCGCCATCAGGGATCATCATATGAATGAAGAAGCCCAGTTACTCCTAGGTTGGAAGCATCAGTTTCCACAGTGGAGAAAACGAGAGAAGATGGAAACCATTTGGTGGCCCTATGGACAAGGATAGAGCCAGTTTTGTGGGAGAAGGTGAGACATAGGTATTTTACCACATTGACAAGAAGAAAGTCATAAAGGAGGAGTGGTTATAGCTTGAACAAGAGTGGGAAAATTAGAAGAAGCAAAGGCAGGAGAGAGCAGAGGAAAACATGAATAAAAGAAGTGACCCTGAGGATCATGAGGAAGGAGTGGGGGATAACCATCAAAATGATGGAAACCCTCCACATGAGCAGACTGTTTCCACACTTCAATTCCCTATTCAACAACCAATCGGTCAGGCCCCCATGAAGAACATTTCACCATCGGTATTACTCCGCTTTCATGGGAAATCCATAGAGGACCTAGACGAGTTTCTCTTCGAATTTGACATCCTTTGTCACAGCTACGACTACATGTCCTGTGAACAAAACTTAAAAATTTTCCATGCTACTTTGAAGGACAACACTCTGCGATGGTTTATGAGCCTGGGTGAGGAGACTGTAGCCACCAGGGAATGAAGCAGGTTTTCCTTGGAAAATACCAAGATTCTTGCAGGACCAAAGACAACAGGGAAGAACTGTTTAAGATGATGCAGAAAGAGGAAGAAAGTCTGAAGGACTTTGTGGAGAGACTTCTGTACAATGTATAGAGGGCAGGGAAAAATGACATGGGGAAGGATGTGTTCAAAATTATCTTATTGCGTAGAATCAGAGAAGATTGCCTAGATATGTTAAAATTGTTGGGAAAGGGGTATATATCGAAAGAATCCTTTGAATAAATCATCGAATTATGTCAAAGATATTCATGAGGATCCTCCAAAACCAGCAATCGTGAAAAAGGACTGGACCAAGATGTCTTCAGTAGAACACATAATTCATCTAATGGAGGAGCCACTCAGGCAGAAAAAGGAAACCTTCTTGAGAACTTCAAAACATAATTGATGAGCTCCATTTCCTCGAAGATAGATGTCCTGAGAGAAAAGCAGAGGCAAGTAGTAGAATACTTGACACTTGGTGTATTCCGTCCAAGATGCAGAAAGAAACACCCATTGAAGGAGTGTCCACTTGACAAAGTGGAAGTATGCCAACTCTGTGAACTGAACCATGATACTAAGGAATGTCCTTCACTTCCCCAAGTGAAGGAAGTCCTGCAGGAATCTACTCTTGATGTGGAACAAGCTTACTTCATTGCTCAGAAGAAGCCCCGGAAGCTTCGAAATCAAGGTATGAATCCAGACCCATCACCTTTATGGAATAATATGAATAATATGAATAATATGAGTCACATGAATACACAATTTCCTTCATATTATTCTAACAATCAATGGAATCCATCTCAGAATTTTATGCAGAATCCTAACTCTTGTCACTATGGGCACCACAACAATCAAACCAGCCAAATTCCTGGTCTCTTGAGTGGAGGAACTCCCATCCAGGAAATCAGTTTCCTCATAACCAACCTTCTCATAAACAATTTCCTCATCAACAATACCCTCACCAAAAGTACCAGCAGTCGTAACTGCAATTCCAGAAAAACGTTGCACCAATAAACATGACAATATGATCACAACTTATTGCCTAGCCTAACCCCAATCCATATAAGAAAGCAATACATCAATTTGAGACTGCCAACATGCCTGTTTACTCCATTACTTCAGTTGCCTGCAATGATATACGCTTATGATCAGGGAGAATAGTGGAGCCTTTAGTCATTGAAGATGTTCCATCTTTTGTGATTGAAGCAAAGATGAATCAATAATACCCATCCAACGCAAAAATCCCCATCGTTGAGGATATTAAAAGTCCTAATGAGACACCGACTAAAACACAAGGAGAAACATTCATCGAAACACAACCTACACAATTGATTAGAGAACTGCCATACCCTAAACAAATGACACTATAAAAGACAATGGAACAACCTCAGTTTAACCTTTTAGGAAAAACTTATATGTCAAAATTCCACTGTTGCAAGCCCTCCATGATGTGTCTATATATGCCAAAATAGTCAGGGACCCATGTGTAAGAAGACCAGGTAGAAATCCCAGGGATCCTCCCACTGTCCATGTATTAGGAAAAATTTCTGAACTGATAATGGGAACAACTCTCTTGGCCAAATATGATGATCCTAGGAACCCTATTATCACAGTACATATTGGGAACACTCATATATTGAATGTTTTGGTGGATTTAGGTGCATCTATTAATGTTATGACCATAAAACTGTACGAAAACTTGGACTCACCAACCTTCAGCTGACCCCTACTATTTTAGAACATGCTAACAGGTCCACAATAAAACCTAAGGGAATCTTGGATGACCTCGTTGTCTCAGTAGATTCATGGGAGTACCTTGCATAGTTCTTGGTTTTGCAACCAAGGTCAAAGCTAGGGGGACATCCACTGATCATGGGAAGACCTTGGTTAGCCACAATAGATGCTTGCATCAGCTGTCGGTCAAGGTCTATGAGTATCTCAGATGGAATGGAAACAAAAAGCCTTACCTTATACCCTCCAGCTCGACCTAGCTTAGAAGCTGAAACTCCATTGTGGATGTAGCTAGAGGATGAAGGAGTTCAACCATTGTTGATGATAGGGAAAGCCTTAAACTTTAAGGATTAAACATAGGACGACACCATTAACCGTTTCATTAGTGAGCCCAATTCTGCCAATAAACATGTTTACCAGATATTGAACAGTACTCTAGGTGAAGAAGAACAAGAAAATATCACAGAGAAGAATTTAGTTAGTTACACCAACATCATCCCAGTTGTTAACACCATTATTTAGCAGAGAGCAAAAAGACCATGGTGAGGAGAAAATAATGGTCATTCATAATACTTTGGTTAAATTTTATGGTATGAGGGTAGCGCAAGAGGCAAAAAGTGAGGAATTATCAAAAGATCCTACGGTGCAAAGTGGAAAGGAGAAGATCAACGGCCTATATTGTGTCCTCTCTTCAAAGATGTGAGGAGAATAAGCGTATGCTGGCGGCTAATGTGATGTATATATCAACGGTCGTTGATCCATCCAGATGAGATCCACGGTTTGTATAAGCTCTGCTTTGTAAACATGCGCGATAGATAAAACCATGACACTCCACGGAATTAGATACGTACCACCTGATCTAACAGTGGAAAAATAAAGGTAGATTACATCGACGGTTGTGGATGATTTCGGAGTGGTAACTTGCACGATGGATACGATCTGGACGCCCGGTGGAATGAGGTACATGGCGTTTGATCCGATGGTTGAAAATTAAAGGTGGAATAGATCAACGGTCACAAATGGATCCAGAGCGGGAAAGTGCGCGATAGATAAAAGTGAAGAGCGGTTGCGGAATATAAACCGCTGTCCACGTGGCAAATTGGGGTTCAATCCGGAGACGAAAGTGGTTTAGTGGAAACCGCCAAAGGAATGTTCCAGAGTGGGGTCCTATAAAAGGGAAGTTGACTTGTCTCGTGGTTATTTTATTGGCGCTAGACGGGTGAAAAAGACCTGCAGCTTCATCAACCTTCGATTGTTAGTGTCGAGCACACACCGCTACAGTTAACAGGTAAGGCTTAAACACCTATAATTCGTCTGTCTGAATTGCTATTGTCAACCAGATTATGGACCAGGGGAAGGAATTACAAGGGTCTGGTCATGTTGTAGATGATAGGGAATATTATTTAATTGATAGAGACAGAGGTGTGTGCAACCCCTTTCTGTCTATAGGAAGCGTGTCTATCAGTAAGGAAAGGTTATGGCACTATAACTCACAAGGAAATGATGTCCTGAATGTCTGTAAATCCTTTTTATACTATTTCTCCATTGAACAAACCCTGAATTTTCTAGAATTTGCGGAATGGTGTGCTGTGAATTACTCCCCTTCTCAGAGAATCATTGTAAGCCACTCTACATCCTGAATCCTTTGTCAAATCAGCGCCAAAGTTATCCACGAAAATCTCAATTTCCCTGACAGTTACCCTGACCAACGCGAACCTGTGAATGAGTTAATCCTTGCTGAATTGTTCAAGAAATGTGAAACTGAAATCCGTTGCTAATTCCTGTCCAATATTTTGAAAGAAGGCCAATCTTTAGATGGTATTTTCTTACCTTACCCTGTGCATATTTTTAAAAATGAAGTTCAATTGGTGGTATCTCTGGTATCTCTGGTATCTCGCGTGAGTGAAGTCATCCTTGGTTTTTTATTGAAAATAAGTTTCTTAGGTTCTGAATCCAAATCTGTTCTAGTGTTTAGTCTAGATGAGCACTTAGCGGAAGCAATTCATCTTCAGCTAAGTGAATTTCCAAAGTCAGATTCTTTAAATTTCAGACTTACCTGTTGAACATGCTGCTATGTTCAAATGTCACTGAGTTACAATTTTTGAGTACTATTTTCTCCTCTGATTTGCCCAAGCAAATCAGTATGTTTGAATTTGCTAATTCAATCATGTCTGAGATATATAAAATGTTGTTCGATGAAGAGTTGCCCCGTGTGTTGGAGGAGATGAAGTATCTGATGCAGTCCTCACCCGAAGACCGAGTTGGAGACTGGTTCTTGCACAAAGATTCCACTGTTTTAAGAGTATATGGATTTATTGGACAGCCTTATAAGTTACCCGCTTTTCTGACTCGGAGAATTTTTTCTTTGGAATTCATGAGGCAAATGTTGCAGTATGAGGAAGAGCATTTTGGAGCTTTTAAAAAATCTTCAAATATTAAATTCCCCCTCAAGGTTGGCTCTTTCATTTTTGAAAGTAAAGGTGCCTTGGTGTTTATTGAGAAGTTATTGGCAGGCATGGAATTCAAAAAAGAACCAAAGATAAATTATGATCCCCACCATGTAATCTCCTTGAGGAAACATGCCAACAAGAACAAACTGTTTGATCACCAGTCAATTGAAGGTTTGGCTGAAACAACCAATTTGTTGCAGTTTAGAGAGACTCCCAGGTCTGACGGAGACACAAGTAGTATTGTAATTAAAAGAAGTATTTCTGAGGTCGAGAGCATGGAACTATATGAAGACGGATCACATAAAAAAGCCAAGCTATCTCAAGGTGGTGGAATTTCAAATGAAGATATTTTTGATGATTTCAAGAAAGTTGCCCTAGTCCCAACAAAAGATGTACAAATAAATCAGTTTTCATTTAAAAGTGTAGATGGTTCAGAGTCAAGTTCAACTTTCAAGTCAAAAGAGGAGATCAAGGCCAGTTATATGGAGAAAAGAAAGCAGTCTTTGGAAGAGACAAGAAAGTTGCTTCCGCGAGTAAGAAATTTAAACAATCCAAAAACTTCTTTGATCTCTTCTAGAGATGGCGAAAGATATACCTTCAAGTTAGCCATGGTGAACGACAAAAATATGTCTGAGATGGAAATCCAGTTGGATAAAATCAGTGTACCATACAAGATATAGCTTCACAAGAAAACAAGTGACATCATTTATTCAGACCTTTTACAAGCTATGATGAGAGTAAACAAATTACAAATTTTGGTAGATAAATTAGAAATTCAATTGAAGCATGAAAGAATTGAAAATAAGGCCAATGCCATTCAGATTAAGAAACTACAAGTAGATATTGTCATTTCAGGTAATGAGAAAGATAACACCCAGGCGGTCAGAAGAATGCTAGAAGAAAATGACAATGCGCTCCAAGTTTTAGAGAAAAAATTGAAGATCCCGGGCACCGAACATGTTCAGTCCTCCGAGTTATTGGTTCTACAAGAAGAGAAAGATAAGATGCATCAAGAGATGATGGAACACAAAGGAAAAGCTGTCGAGCTGCAAGAAGAAAAATACCGATGGGAAGCCGAGAGGAGTGAACTGATATCTCAAATTTCTTTGCTGAAAAAGGACCAGAACGAGGAAAAAGAGATCATGGAGGTGTTGATGAGTCAGACACCTATTGATGAAGACTTATCTATTGTGAATATTGACAAACCATTGAATGACTTCTCTGCAGATGACTTGTCAATACCTATGTCCCAGGTTAGCTTAAAAGAGGAAGAAATAAAAGAATTAAAAGAAGAGAATGAAAAGATCAAGTCTGAATTGGCCAAAGTAAATGAGAATAAAAATAAAATAATGCAAGACAAGAATCAACTGCAGAAGAAATTCAATGAACTTAAAGAGAAAAACATCGGGAAAGGTCCTCTCCAAGGGGCAAAGCACATCATTTGGGACACTTTGTCTATAGAGATCACTAAATTTCAGCACCATCTGAACTATATCGATGATCTATGCATTTTGATCAACTTGGCCCACCAAAGACTAAAGTTAGTGAATGAACATATGGAGAAAAGGCCCCTTACCACAGCACAGAACACATTGAATTTTTTAAATTCATTGACATATCAGAAATTACATGACATGGGAATAAAGGACAAGATATCAATAGTACTATGGGCTAAAAAATTTATCCACAAGCATCATTTAATGAAAATGGTCCAAGACAGAGCTGATGAAATGGTTTTATAGGTTAATAACTTCAAGCAGGTTTTCAAGGAGCTATTTGAGGACAGCCTGCCTTCCTTTTGGGATGAGGAGGGACGGATGTTTTCTCAGGAGCACTATCATAGCTTGTTAGTTCAGAGCCGCATGGACCACTCCAAGTTTGATGATCTGGAAAAGGGCCTAACAGGGAAAACTATTGTGGATAAATTGACAGAGGATTTCAAAATTTTACAAAAGTTCCTACTTGTTAGAAAAGGATTGCCCAAGGTGTCGTATGAAGTGTACATGGAGCTGGAAGTGGCCATTCGAGAAATGATGGAATGTGATACACCAATCTTGGAGCAATGGAAGGCCGTGGAAAGGTTCGGGAAGACAAAATACATCCTTCATTCATAGAGACAGGTGTTACGGTCCAAGGAGCTGACTAGACGAAGACATGTTAGCAAGTTGATTTTAGCTTAATGATTTGTTAGGATTGAAGCTGTAGTTTATTCCTAAGAGTTAGGAATTCAGTTACAAGACTTTAATTAAGCCAATCATTCAGTTATGAATCTTCTTGGAAGATCAAATTATTTTTATGTATATATTTGCATCTATTTTATGAGATGGGGGTTGGAACCCGTCCTGTTGTTGAGAGTTTTGGAAAACATATATTTTTTGAAGAACGAAGTTGAATGTGAATGAATTATCAGAGATTCATGCATCATTTATATTACAGTCTGTGCTTCTCTTTTTCTGTGATTGTTTTTTCCAGTTTCACACTCCATTATGTTTCCTTCATATTTGAAATATAGCGTTGAATGATTAAAACTCATGCTAGCTGTGCTTTGATCATTGTTTCAAATATTTTATATATCCTTCTGCTAAAGTCAATATAGAATTCGTCATATCATGCTCTGTATTGATGGACTGTTCTCTTTTCTTCTATTCCAAATGAATCAATGAATGACTGTGATTAAATGGTTACCTTGCCTTTGGTAAATTCCTTAAAATGCGATTTTGTGATATTTTTATCTATATGTGACTTCATGCCCAATGGTTCTGTGTATTGTTTCAACCATCTTTATAATCTTTGAGTGTTGACATATATTTCTGGCCTTGTTAAATCTATATCTGAGAGATCCCTCTCTGGAAAGAAAAACCAGTTTCTTTCTAAAAGTGGTATTGCTATTACTCTTGGGATTTACTTCTTACAACCTGAGTACATTCTAAGTGCTAACAAACTGGCGCCGTTGCCGGGGATGAAAGTGCATATTTTCCCTAGGAAAAAGACAAAGTTTGAAGAAATATTTCTGTGGGCAAACGAGAATTTTATCAGCATAAGAGGTTGTATATTTGCCCTGGAAACTCCATCGTGAAGCTTGTTCAAAATTTAAGGAGTCATTCTGGCTTTGAGAAGACACACGCGAGGTAACTCTGATACCGAAGTCTTGAAAAGTTTTGAAGACCCAAAAAATCTATTTAAAAGAAAAAATAACGAAAAGCTAAATTTTCCTTTGTTTGGTGCATCATCATTTCAAGATTCTCATATTGATAAAAAATGGGAAGTTAACGTTGGAAAAAATATGTTGAAAACCAAATCTGAGTCTGACCTTAAGAATACTAAGTTCAATCCCCATAGGTTAGAATCTTACTTGTTGGATTCCCTTTGGAGAGATTTGCAACAAACCATAAAGGTTGAAGCATTTACTTCTCAGAATACTCAAACCTCTTCAATCCCTGCGAATCCACCTAGACCAATGGCAGCCAAGTTTGCTCCCCTGCGTTTGCCTGCTGTATTGCATGATCTTCCTCTAAATTATTCCCAAAGAATTTCCTTATTTGATGGAGAAGGTGACATAACCGCAAAATAGAATGTTGCCAACTTTGAAGATTTCATTGACTTGGAAGAAGTTGATTTCCCAGATGTCAAAATGTGGTTATTTGCCCAGAGCTTGTCAGGTGAAGCAAAGAAGTGGTTTAAAGATCTGCCAAATGGGTCTGTAGTGAATTTTCAGGCCTTTCAGAATGCATTTTTAGATAGATGGGATGATAAACAGAACCCTTTGCAGCTTTTATCTCAATATAACAGTCTCAAAAAAAGGAGGTTTTGAATCTGCTCATGAATTCTCTAGCAGATTTATGAGGGTTTACAATTCCATCCCGTAGGATATAAAACCTTCTGCAGCCGCAGCAAAATTGCACTATGCTGGAGATTTTGATAATGACTTTGCATTTTCATTAAGGGAGAGAAAATTAGCAACTCTTGCTACCATGTTTACAGATGCTCTAGAAGTAGAAGCAAACATGATGGCGAGTGGAAAGATGAAACATAGGGATATTGATAGAAGAAAGAAGGAAGAAAATTTTCCTTCTACTTCTTCTTCTAATGATGTCAAATTTGAAATGATGTTGAAAACCATGGAAAAGTTGATGGACAGATTAACTATGGATAATAGGGGATTCAATAGAGAACAAGCTGAGCCTCAAATTAGGAATCCTAATTTAAGAAGACCGAATCCTCCTGCCCCCCCTCAAAACCGGCAAAGAGACATGAGGAATCCAAGAAATCAGGAGGAATAGCCAATTCGTCCATCTTTTCCTGAAAACTATGTTGCTGATGAAGAAGATCCAGCTGAAAATGAGATTCACCTTTTTGGAGAGCAAGATTCAGAGATCTATCTTACTGAAGAGGAGCATAACTTGTTCGAGCATGAGGGAGGAAATGAAGAATTTGAAAGGGAGAACGAGTTGTATCAAAGGGGTTATTTACATGCTATGGATGATGTGCAGAGGAAAATCCGGTTGAGGAATAGGGATGTCCTCATAAATAAAAGGAAGATGAATCCAAATCAGCCTTCTACTAGTTCTTTGAATGTAGAAAAGGGAAAAGAACTACAAAAAGACTCTTTTGTAAATAAAGAGGCTGAAAATGGTGTACAAAAAGATAAAATAACAAAACAGGCGACTCCGGTTGATGTGGAAAGAATTAGTTCTGGTTTTAATTTACAAAATGAACTTTCAAACATAAAGATTTCTGTTCCGTTTAATGAGTTATTGAGAAACACTGAATACAGGGATACTATCACAAAAATGGTCAAAAATCAAGGGGAATGAGAGTCTGACATTTTAGAATTGAATGATGATAATCCCACTATTTCATTTGGATCAAAAGTTGAAAATTTAGAAGGGGAAGAAGTTCCTCCTTTCTATTTAATTCTAAATGTGCATGATAAAGTGGTCCATAATGCTATGCTGGACTCAGGGGCATCGCATAATCTAATGCCTAAGGGAGTGGTAGAAATTCTGGGATTGGAGGTAACAAGACCTTATAAAGATCTGTATTCTTTTGATTCTAAAAGAGTAAAATGTCTTGGATTAATTAAAGACATGGTGGTAACCCTAAACAAATTGCCTTCTAAAACTATAGTTATGGATGTGGTAGTGGCAGATATCCCACCAAAGTTCGGGGTATTGTTGTCAAGATCCTGGACTTCCAAATTGAAAGGCAGTTTGTAGATGGATATGTCGTATGCCACGATTCCTGTTCGAGATGGGAACAGAAGATTATATAGTGAAAAGAGAACTCCATACATAGTAAGCAGTCAGGATAAACCTGAAATTCATCACATCTATGCTGTCGATACTGATTTGGGGTCCTCCATTTTCTTTAATGATGCTATTCCACATGATGTAGAAGAGGCTTTGCAGAAGAAGTCTGAGGATAATAAGGAAAATGAAGTAATAGAACAGGATGCTTTGGAAGCGAAGCAAAAAAGGGAAGGTCAGTGGATTATGTACTTTGATGGGTATGCTGCGAAAATAGGTGTTGGAGCTGGTGTGTACATAATTTCGCCTATTCGGGATTTTAAAGCTTTGTCATACAAACTGACATTTGAATGTACAAATAATGTGGCAGAATATGAAGCTATATTATTGGGATTACATGCTTTGAAAGAATTAGGAGCTCAAAAAATAAGGATCTTAGGGGATTCTGAGTTGGTGATAAACCAAATAAATGAAAGCTATCAAACCAGGCATCCTCGAATGAGGGATTATAGAAATGAAGTATGGGATATGCTTGGTAACTTCTTTATGGAGCATACAATTCAGGTGATTCCTAGACATGAAAATTTGGTAGCTGATTCTTTAGCTATGGCCGCTGGAAAATTTGAAACCCCTGTTGCTGGCCAGAGGGAATACCAGGTGGAAATTGTGAATAGACCGTCTATTCCTGATAACACTAAGTATTGGCAGGTGTTCAAAGATGATATGTAGATTAGGAGATTCCTGGAACTTTCAGAAGAATTTGTGAATACTCCTATTGACACTAAGAATGACAATGACGAGAGTATTCGAGATGATGAAGAACTGAAGGAGGAAGGGAATAGCACTAAAAAATTGAAAGGGACCTTAGGAGGTAAGGATATCATCCAGTTGAAAAACAATTTCATACCAAGAGGACTAATCCCTTTAGAAAAGATTTTTGATTAGAATGATGTGGCTAAAAATCCAAAAGTGAAGCCTGTTGATAATGCTATTGAAGACAAGAATATTGGTACCAAAGAAAATCCTAAGATTGTAAAGTTGTCCAAGAAATTACCTGAAAAAGAAAAATAAGAGTATGTGAAATTAATGAAAAAATATACAGATGTCTTTGCTTGGAGTTATGAGGATCTCAAAGAGTATGATACCTCTATCATACAACATACCATTCCTATAAATCCTGGGGAGAGACCTTTTAAACAGAAGCTCAGAAGAATAAATCCCAAGCTGCTGCCTATTATTGAGAAAGAAATCAAGAAGCTATTTGATGCCAAGATCATTGTAACATTGAGGTTTTCAAAATGGGTTGCAAACTTGGTTCCTGTCAGGAAAAAGAACGGAGAGATAAGATTGTGCATAGATTTCCGCAATTTGAATAAAGTTTCCATGAAAGATAACTATACTCTACCCAAGATGGATCATATGCTGCAGCAAGTGGTGGGAGCCGAAAGAATTTCAATGCTGGATGGTTTTTCTGGGTATAATCAGATCAAGGTATTACCTGAAGATCAAGAGAAAACTGCCTTTACTACACCTTGGGGCACCTTTATGTATGCAAAGATGCCTTTTGGTTTGATGAATGCAGGGGCCACTTTCCAGCAAGCTATGGACATCGTTTTTGCAGGGGAAATTGGGAATTTTGTAGTATATGGATGATATCACGGTCTACTCAAATTCTGACAGAGAGCATCTGCGTCATCTGGAGAAAGTGTTCATGAAATGTAGGAAGTTCGGTATATCGTTGAACCCAAAGAAGTCCAATTTTGCATTGGAAGAAGGAAAGTTGTTGGGACATATAATATCAAAAGATGGAATAAAAATTGATCCTGAAAGGGTGAGTGCAATTTTGAAAGTGGGTGAACCCAGGAGCAAAAAGGAGATACAGTCATTCTTAGGGCAGGTAAATTTCTTGAGAAGGTTTGTGCGAAGTTTTGCTGAGATCTTAATGATTATCACAAATATGTTGAAGAAAGGTCACGAGATAAAATGGAATGCTGAAGCTAGAAAGTCCTTTTGGGAAATCAAAAAAGCAATATTAGAGGCTCCTGTGTTGGTGAGCCCATATTTTACCGAAGACTTCTCAGTATTTTCATATGCTTCAGAATATACTATGGCTGCAGTTCTATTACAGAAAAATGATGAGAATTTGGAACAAACCATAGCGTTTTTTAGCAAAATGTTAAGGGATGGAGAATTGAAATATGACATTATGGAAAAACAAGCTTATGCCTTAGTCAAAGCACTGAAGGATTTCAGAGTGTATATTCTGCATTCACATATAATTGCACATGTTCCATCTGCTGCTGTAAAGGGAATCCTGACACAACCAGATCCAGAAGGTAGAAGAGCAAAATGGATTGCTACATTATTGGAATATGATATCGAAATAAAACCCACCAAGCTGATTAAAGGACAAGGATTAGCTAAAATGGTGGCTAATTCAAATTGTGAAGCTTTGCAAATTAATTTCTTATCCCATCAAGCTAATCAGTTAGATACAGAAGTGGAAGTAATGGCTGATTTTGTGGCTTCTCCATGGTATTCCGATATTGTATATGTCCTTCGAAATTTGCAAGCACCGGAGGGGTTGAGCAAGTCAAGAGCCCGGTTCATAAAATTAAAAGCTGCTAAATTTTGTATTCTAAATCAATATCTCTATTGGAAAGACCCGAGAGGAGTGTTGCTGAATTGTCTTTTGGAAAATGAAGCTCAGCATACAGTCAAAGAATTTCATAAGGGAGATTGTGGGGGACATCACTCTTGGAAAGTGACGGCAAACAAAATTCTAAGAGCAGGCTATTATTGGCCTACATTATTTTTAGATGTGTATAAAGAAACTAGCAAGTGTCATCAATGCCAAATTTTTGACGGAAAGAGAAAGGTACTTCCTATCCCTTTGAATCCAATTACAATAGAAGCTCATTTCCAGCAGTGGGGTTTGGATTTTATTGGCGAAATAAACCCTAACTCCTCAGGACAACACAAGTGGATTTTGACGGCTACAGATTATTTTACAAAATGGATTGAAGCTATCCCTACTAGAAGAGCCACGGAGAATGTAATCATGGATTTCCTTGAGGAAAATATATTGGCTCGATTCGGGTGCCCTAGAAGAATAGTAACAGACAATGTGGCTACGTTCAAATCCAAGAAAATGATTGATTTCTGTCACAAGTATCATATAAGCCTCAATCATTCAACTGCCTATTATCCGCAGGGAAATGGGTTAGCTGAATCTTCGAATAAAAGCTTAGTAAGGATCATTAGGAAGCTGTTGGAAGATAATAAAAGGTCCTGGCACACCAAGCTCAAGTATGCTCTATGGGCTGACAGAATTAGTACCAAAAGGGCGATTGGCATGTCTCCTTTCCAATTGGTGTACGGGACTGAAGTCATTTTTCCAGCATCATTGGGTGTTCCGGTTATGAGATATTTCCAAGATCAGCAAGAAGAACCTAATCATATGCAAAGGAGGATAAATCAGATTATTGAACTAGATGAGCAAAGGAATAAGGCTTATGACAAGGTGCAATCACATCAAGAAAAAATGAAAAATACTTTTGACAGAAGAATCAAAGAAGAACAGTTTCTGATTGATGATTTAGTCCTGAAGTGGGATGCTCCTAATGAAGACAAACACGGGAAATTTGACCATATGTGGGTAGGTCCTTACGTTGTTGCTGGATATAGAGGGAAAAATGCATTTCTGCTAGAATATCCAAATGGGGTTCCTTTGGAAAGTAACCTTGTTAATGGAAGGTATCTGAAACATTACCTGTCCTAAGGTGGAGGGTAATATTTGTATTATAAGCCTGTAAATATTTGTTTTTCTTTGCAAAGTCAACCCGAAAGATAGGCCGAATGTATTTGAAGCCCGCGGTGAAGGCCCTAAGATTTAGGAGGCATACTTTTCTTTTCTAAAAAACAAAAAATAATATATTTATGAAAAACAGAAGATGAGTTTTATGGACGTCACTGTGAAAAAAATAAAAAAACAGGCACCCGTCTACGAGTTCTTTGATACCTCGCAGGGAAGATATCATCCCTAGATGGAGCCAGCTGTTAACACCATTATTTAACAGAGATCAAAAAGACCATGGTGAGGAGAAAATAATGGTCATTCATAATACTTTGGTTAAATTTTATGGTATGAGGGTAGCGCAAGAGGCAAAAAGCAAGGAATTATCAAAAGATCCTACGGTGCAAAGTGGAAAGGAGAAGATCAACGGCCTATATTGTGTCTGCTCTTCAAAGATGCGAGGAGAATAAGCGTATGCTGGCGGCTAATGTGATGTATATATCAACGGTCGTTGATCCATCCAGATGAGATCCACGGTTTGTATAAGCTCCGCTTTGTAAACATGCGCGGTAGATAAACCATGACGCTCCGCGGAATTAGATACGTACCACCTGATCTAATGACGGAAAAATAAAGGTAGATTACATCGATGATTGTGGATGATTCCGGAGCGGTAACTTGCACGATGGATACGATCTGGATGCCAGGCAGAATGAGGTACGTGGCATTTGATCCGATGGTTGAAAATTAAAGGTGGAATAGATCAACGGTCACAAATGGATCTAGAGTGGGAAAGTGCATGACAGATAAAAGTGAAGAGCGGTTGCGGAATATAAACCGCTGTCCACGTGGAAAACTGGGGTTCAATCCGGAGACGAAAGTGGTTTAGTGGAAACCGCCAAAGGAATGTTCCGGAGTGGGGTCCTATAAAAGGGAAGTTGACTTGTCTCGTGGTTATTTTATTGGCGCCGAATGGGTGAAAAAGACCTGCAGCTTTGTCAACCTTCGATTGTCAATGTCGAGCACACACCGCTATAGTTAACAGGTAAGGCTTAAACACCTATAATTCATCCGTCTGAATTGCTATTGTCAACTAGATTATGGACCAGGGGAAGGAATTGCAAGGGTCTGGTCATGTTGTAGATGATAGGGAAGATTATTTAGTTGATAGAGACAGAGGTGTGTGCTACCCCTTTCTGTCTATAGGAAGCGTGTCTGTCAGTAAGGAAAGGTTATGGCACTATAACTCACAAGGAAATGATGTCTTGAATGTCTGTAAATCCTTTTTATACTATTTCGCCATTGAACAAACCCTGCATTTTCTAGAATTTGCGGAATGGTGTGCTGTGAATTAATCCCCTTCTCAGAGAATCATTGTAAGCCACTCTATATCCCGAATCCTCTGTAAAATCAGCGCCAAAGTTATCCGCGAAAATCTCAATTTCCCTGACAGTTACCCTGACCAACGCGAACCTGTGAATGAGTTAATCCTTGCTGAATTGTTCAAGAAATGTGAAACTGAAATCCATTGCCAATTCCTGTCCAATATTTTGAAAGAAGGTCAATCTTTAGATGGTCTTTTCTTACCTTACCCTGTGCATATTTTTAAAAATGAAGTTCAATTGGTGGTATCTCTGGTCTGTCAAATAATTGGTCTTGATGATGATTGTTGCGTGAGTGAAGTCATCCTTGGTTTTTTATTGAAAATAAGTTCCTTAGGTTCTGAATCCCAATCTGTTCCAGTGTTTAGTCTAGATGAGTACTTAGCGGAAGCAATTCATCTTCATCTAAGTGAATTTCCGAAAGTAAGATTCTTTAAATTTTAGACTTACCTGTTGAACATGCTGCTATGTTCAAATGTCACCGAGTTACAATTTTTGAGTACTATTTTCTCCTCTGATTTGCCCAAGCAAATCGGTATGTTTGAATTCTCTAATTCAATCATGTCTGAGATATATAAAATGTTGTTCAATGAAGAGTTGCCCCGTGTGTTGGAGGAGATGAAGTGTCTGATGCAGTCCTCACTTGAAGACCGAGTTGGAGACTGGTTCTTGCACAAAGATTCCACTGTTTTAAGAGTACACGGATTTACTGGACAGCCTTATAAGTTACCTGCTTTTCTGACCTCGAGAATTTTTTCTTTGGAATTCATGAGGCAAAGGTTGCATTCTGAGGAAGAGCATTTTGGAGCTTTTAAAAAATATTCAAATATTAAATTCCCCCTCAAGGTTGGCTCTTTCATTTTTAAAAGTAAAGCTTCCTTGGTGTTTATTGAGAAGTTATTGGCAGGCATGGAATTCAAAAAAGAACCAAAGATAAATTATGATCCCCACCATGTAATCTCCTTGAGGAAACAGGCCAACAAGAACAAACCGTTTGATCACCAGTCAATTGAAGGTTTGGATGAAACAGCCAATTTGTTGCAGTTTAGAGAGACTCCCAGGTCTGACGGAGACACAATTAGTATTGTAATTAAAAGAAGTCTTTCTGAGGTCGAGAGCATGGAACTAGATGAAAACAGATCACATAAAAAAGCCAAGCTGTCTCAAGGTGGTGGAATTTCAAATGAAGATATTTCTGATGATTTCAAGAAAGTTGCCCTGGTCCCAACGAAAGCTGTACAAATAAATCAGTTTTCATTTAAAAGTGTAGATGGTTCAGAGTCAAGTTCAACTTTCAAGTCAAAAGAGGAGATCAAGGCTAGTTATATGGAGAAAAGAAAGCAGTCTCTGGAAGAGACAAGAAGTTTGCTTCCGCGAGTAAGAAATTTAAACAATCCAAAAACTTCTTTGATCTCTGCTAGAGATGCCGAAATAAATACCTTCAAGTTAGCCATGGTGAATGACAAAAATATTTCTGAGATGGAAATCCGGTTGGATAAAATCAGTGTACCGGACAAGATACAGCTTCACAAGCAAACAAGTGACATCATTTATTCAGACCTTTTACAAGCTATGATGAGAGTAAACAAATTACAAATTTTGGTAGATAAATTAGAAATTCAATTGAAGCATGAAAGAATTGAAAATAAGGCCAATGCCATTCAGATTAAGAAACTATAAGCAGATATTGTCAGTTCAGGTAATGAGAAAGATAACACCCAGGCAGTCAGAAGAATGCTAGAAGAAAAGGACAATGCGCTCCAAGTTTTAGAGAAAAAATTGAAGATCCCGGGCACCGAACATGTTTAGTCCTCCGAGTTATTGGTTCTACAGGAAGAGAAAGATAAGATGCATCAAGAGATGATGGAACACAAAGGAAAATCTGTCGAGCTGCAAGAAGAAAAATACCGATGGGAAGCCGAGAGGAGTGAACTGATATCTCAAATTTCTTTGCTGAAAAAGTACCAGAACGAGGAAAAAGAGATCATGGAGGAGTTGATGAGTCAGACAGCTATTGATGAAGACTTATCTATTGTGAATATTGACAAACCATTGAATGACTTCTCTGTAGATGACTTGTCAATACCTATGTCCCAGGTCAGCTTAAAAGAGGAAGAAATAAAAGAATTAAAAGAAGAGAATGAAAAGATCAAGTCTGAATTGGCCAAAGTAAATGAGAATACAAATAAAATAATGCAAGACAAGAATCAGCTGCAGAATAAATTCAATGAACTTAAAGAGAAAAAAATCGGGAAAGGTCCTCTCCAAGGGGCAAAGCACATCATTTGGGACACCTTGTCTATAGAGATCACCAAATTCCGGCACCATCTGAACTATATCGATGATCTATGCATTTTGATCAACTTGGCCCACCAAAGACTAAAGTTAGTGAATGAACATATGGAAAAAAGGCCCCTTACCACAGCACAGAACACATTGAATTTTTTAAATTCATTGACATATCAGAAATTACATGACATGGGAATAAAGGACAGGATATCAATAGTACTATGGGCTAAAAAAATTATCCACAAGCATCATTTAATGAAAATGGTCCAAGACAGAGCTGATGAAATGGTTTTACAGGTTAATAACTTCAAGCAGGTTTTCAAGGAGCTATTTGAGGACGGCCTGCCTTCCTTTTGGGATGAGGAGGGATGGATGCTTTCTTAGGAGCACTATCACAGCTTGTTAGTTCAGAGCCACATGGACCACTCTAAGTTCGATGATCTGGAAAAGGGCTTAACAAGGAAAACTATTGTGGATAAATTGACAGAGGATTTTGAAATTTTACAAAAGTTCCTACTTGTCAGAAAAGGATTGCCCAAGGTGTTGTATGAAGCGTACATGGAGCTGGAAGTGGCCATTCGAGAAATGATGGAATGTGATACCCCAAGCTCGGAGCAATGGAAGGCCGTGGAAAGGTTCAGGAAGACAAAATACATCCTTCATTCATAGAGACAAGTGTTACGCGCCAAGGAGCTGACTAGACGAAGACATGTTAGCAAGTTGATTTTAGCTTAATGATTTGTTAGGATTGAAGCTGTAGTTTATTCCTAAGAGTTAGGAATTCAGTTACAAGACTTTAATTAAGCCGATCATTCAGTTATGAATCTTCTTGGAAGATCAAATTATTTTTATGTATATATTTGCATCTATTTTATGAGATGGGGGTTGGAACCCGTCTTGTTGTTGAGAGTTTTGGAAAACATATATTTTTTGAAGAACGAAGTTGAATGTGAATGAATTATCAGAGATTCATGCACCATTTATATTACAGTCTGTGCTTCTCTTTTTCTGTGATTGTTTTTTCCAGTTTCACACTCCATTCTGTTTCCTTCATATTTGAAATATAGCGTTGAATGATTAAAACTCATGCTAACCGTGCTTTGATCATTGTTTCAAATATTTTATATATCCTTCTATTAAAGTCGATATAGAATCCGTGATATGATGCTCTGTATTGATGGACTGTTCTCTTTTCTTCTATTCCAAATGAATCAATGAATGACTGTGATTAAATGGTTACCTTGCCTTTGGTAAATTCCTGAAAATGCAATTTTGTGATATTTTTATCTATATGTGACTCCATGCCCAATGGTTCTGTGTATTGTTTCAACCATATTTATAATCTTTGAGTGTTGACATATATTTCTGGCCTTGTTAAATCTATATCTGAGAGATCCCTCTCTGGAAAGAAAAATCAGTTTCTTTCTAAAAGTGGTATTGCTGTTACTCTTGGGATTTACTTCTTACAACCTAAGTACATTCTGAGTGTTGACACCAGTACTTAAAAAATAAAAAATAATTCCAGTTGAGATAGAGTCGAGAAAGACATTGAACATTAATCCGAATCTCACTCCTCTGGAATGCCTGATCACTCTTCTGAAACAACACAAGGGAGAATTTGCTTGGGAGTACATAGAGATGAAGGGTATCCCTTATAATATGTGCACCCATCACATTTACATTAAAAGTGACTCCCAGCCTGTGTGCCAACTACACTGAAGGATGAACCCTAAACTTAGGGACATAGTGAAAGAAGAAATTCAAAAGCTCTTGGAATCAGGGTTTATATACTTGATCTCAGACAATGAGCGGGTTTCTCCACTTGTGATAGTGCCAAAGAAAAATTGGAACTGCGTATATTATAGGGAGTTAAACAAAGAAACATAGAAAGGCCACCTTCCCCTACCCTTTATTGATCAGGTACTTAATACCTTGGTTGGGAAGAAGTTTTTTTCCTTTTTGGATGGGTTTACTGGGTACAATCAAATCTAGATCGCTCCCGAGGACCAAGACAATACCACTTTCACTTGTCCCTGGGGTATCTTTGCATACAGGTTACTTCCCTTCAGTTTGTGTAATGCACCTGCCACCTTTCAGAGAGTCGTGATTGGGATCTTCTATGAGATGGTTAACAACATCATGGAAATTTTTATGGACGATTTTACCCTTTATGGTAGTGACTTTGAGGAAGCATTGAAAAATTTAGAAAAGGTTTTAGTATGTTGTGAACAGACCGATCTATCTTTGAGCACTGAAAAAGTGCCATATGATGATGAGCGAGGTTGTAGTTTTGGGGCACTTCATCTCTGTTGATGGTATCCAGGTAGATCCATCTAAAATCAGGGTAATTGAGAACATACCCACTCCTAGAACAAAAAAAGAGATACGTATATTATTAGGGCATGCTGGTTGTTATAGAATATTTATAGAAATTTTTTCCAAACTAGCTTCTCCTTTATTTAGTCTATTGATGAAGGATGTATAGTTCGATTGGAATGATGCATTCCAGACAACGTTCACTAAACTTAATAAGAGGCTGTCTACAACTCCTATCTTAAGGGGGGCCAATTGGACTTTGCGTTTACATATCTCCTCAGATGCCTCTGATACTTCCATTGGAGCAATGTTGGGATAGTAGGAAGATCATGCCCCATATGCAATTTACTATATCAGTAAAAACTTGGCCCCTGCTGAACCCAATTACACTGTCACAGAAAAGGAATTGTTAGCCATTGTCTATTCCATCAATAAATCCAGACATTACATTACTGGATACCCCACTTTTGTGCACACTGTCCATTCAACCATTAAGTACTTAATGAACAAACCTGTCACAAATGCTAGAGTAACTATATTGCTGTTACTGTTACAGGAATTTGACATTACAATTATTGATAGACCTAGGAAGGAAAATGTTATTGTTGACTTTTTATCTCAACTTACTAATAGTGATGACAACTTGAAGATTCCTTCCCAGATTAACATTTGTTTGCAGTTTCATCTCATTCCCTTTGGTATGTAGATGTTGCTAACTATTTGGCTGCAGGAAAGCTTCTAGCACATTTGTCAAAGAGAGAGAAAATAAAAATTATTCAATAAAGTTCCAGGTATTGTTGGATGGATGGACATATTTTCTACATAGGTCCTGATCTTGAGATTAGAATATGTGCAAGGGAGGATGAAGTTTTCAGTATCTTGAAGGCTTGTCACAATGAGCCCTGTGGGGTACATTTTGCTGACAAAAGAAACATGTCATAAGGTATTATGAATGGGCCATTATTGGCCAATAGTTTTTAGGTATGCAAAGAAGTATGTTCAGGCTTGTGATAGCTATCAAAGAATGGGCCAACCCAATAGATTAGATGAGATGCCTCTTCAACCACAGTTGGTGGTTGAAATTTTTGATAGATGGGCTATGGATTTTGTTGGGCCTATCAACCCTCCCTCAAAGCAGAAAGTTTACATCTTAGTTTGTACCGATTATATGAAAAAATGGGTGGAGGTTGTAGCTTTGTTCAAGTCCAATGACCAACCTGTAATAGATTTCCTATATGGAGAAATCTTCACCCATTTTGGAGTACCCAAGGAGATAGTCACAGATGGAGGACCACAGTTTGTGTCCCACAAACTCGAAGCTCTATTACAGAACCATTTGACACAGGATGACTTCACCATACCATCCATAGGCCAATGGTCAAGTGGAAAGTACCAATAAAGTAATTGAATCTATCCTCACAAAAATAGTCAAAAGCCATCGCAGAGAATGGGCTGACAGACTTCCAGAGGCACTGTGGGAATATTGCACCACTTGGCGCAACACTACGGGATTCTCCCCATATGACTTGGTGTATGGTAAGAATGATGTATTTCCCATTTAATTTGAAATCAAAACTTTAAAGACAACTATGAAGGAAAACTTAGATTTAACAGAAGCTCAAAGGAATAGATTGAATCAGTTAAATGAACTCGATGAGAAGTGCACAACTACTGTGCATCAAACAGATTTAATTCAACAACAACGATCTAGGTGGCATGATCAGTTCATAAAGAAGAAAGTATTATGTGAGGGAGACTGGGAATTATTTTATGATTCTAGGTTCAAGAGGTACTTTAAAGGTAAGTTGTGAACAATATGGTTAGGACCATACAAAATAAACAGGGTATTTGATAATGGAACAATCCACCTGGTCACTATTGATGAAGATCGTATGCCATTATTTTCTAATGTTCATAGGATGCAACCGTATCATAAGCCAATTTCAAGGGACACATTTATCTCGCATGTTGCAGCTGATCCAGAATATCAGTTAATGCAAGGGAAGGAATTTTTCTCTGCCCCTGTAAATTTTTAAAAGGATGCTGTGATTCCCACATAGGAGTCTCTACATAAATAAGTTGATGCTTTGTTTTATTTTTATTCTGTTTTATTTTACATTTGATCAATTTTCTCTTTGAAGAATCTGTGTAGGAATTTACTTAAGGAGCAGCGGTCACGACTGAGCCTAAATGACTGTGGACGCCCTGGCCTATTTTCCTATTTCGAAAAAACTCCTTGAAAAAAATGATGAATAGTTCAGTGGAAGTAGATGATCAACCGAAACAATGCCTAGTTTCTCATTTTTTGCAACTGCGACTCCCCCAGACTTGTCCCATTGTGCAACTACAACTCCACTAAATCTTTACCATTTTTCTATTTTTCGTAGCTGTGACTCCGCAAGACTTGTCCATTTATCCAGCAGGGAATCCACCAAATTTTGCCCATTTTTCTATTTTTCATAGCTGTGACTCCGCCAGACTTATCGATTTCTCCATCTACGACTCCGCCAAATTTCACCGATTTCCCTATTTTCGTAGCTGTGACTCTGCCAAACTTGTCCTATCCTCTAGCCGCGACTTTGCCAAATTTCATCGATTTCCCTATTTTTGTAGCTGTGACTCCACCATACTTGTCCTATTCTCCAGCTGCGACTCCACCAAATTTTTCTTATTTCCCTATTTCCGTAGCTGTGACTCTGCCACACTTGCTCCATTCCCCAGCTACAATTTCGCTATATGTTTCCTATCTTTCCTACTTTCGTAGCTATGACTCCTCTAGATTTATCCACAAAATGGCTGCGACTCCTCTAGATTCATCCACAAATCCTGTCGTTCGTGACTTTGTTGTGTTTCTACTCACTTCACAGCTCCAATCATATTTCCATCAATGATGAAAAGATAGCTCTTGATTCTTTGGGGGTGAGATCATAGCAGCATGTGCACACTTATGTTTTAAATTGATGGTTACGATGACACGCTGAGCTATTATGCAAAGTCACAGTTCATCTTATATAGCGAAGGTACGTATTCTGACCATTTACATGATTAGGCGTAAATTGGATTTGAAAAATTTAATCATGCTTTGACTTTTTGTACCCATTAATAGACCCATACTTATTTAACTTTCAATCAGCACATCCGAACAAGTACTTGAGATTATCACACGACTGTCACCTTTTTCCTAATTTGTGCCAAATCTTTCCAATTATTCCCTGCTTATGACTATCTTAACTTTCCTAATTTATCCCATCCTGACCTCGACTATTCTTTGCATGTTCCTATGCTGTAACTTTCATGACTAAGCCTGCAATTTACCAATTTTATATCAGAACTAGGAAGGACAGACAATATGGGTATCCCATCCTGACATGAACCTGTGGACACGGGGGCCCTGCATAGAAACACAAAGGTTTTTTCCATTTTTGAAGCAGCTGGCTGGACTGAGTACTTTCGATGCTTAAATGGTTTTCATATAGAAACAACTCTGTAGTTTTCCCTAAA
Source organism: Pseudotsuga menziesii (assembly GCA_001517045.1). NCBI lineage: Eukaryota > Viridiplantae > Streptophyta > Pinopsida > Pinales > Pinaceae > Pseudotsuga > Pseudotsuga menziesii. Next base: position 62,407 of record LPNX010977353.1, read on the forward strand.
TTTGACAGGAACCTATTCATAAGTTAGAGGTCTACACATAGAAGTCACTGAGGAAATTGTGATCGAGGTTACTGGTCTACCTCAAGTAGGAAGGACTTGGTTTCAAAGAAGAACCCACAATGCGAACGTAGTACAAGATTTTCTGGGAGCTGAAGAACATGTTCTTCAAGGAAAGTGGGGGATAGCACTACAGTCATTGTCTCATCCTTGGAATGAAGTGGCAGTCTTCCTGAAGAAGTACATCACCTGTGAAGGTAGGTACCAAATTGTTTACTTCTCTGAGTTTCCCCTATTGTATCATTTATGCCACATATACTCAACATACCATTTTATTTGTTTAAATCGATAACATTAGAGGAAATTTGGGGTCTAAAATGGGCCTTATAAGAAAACGTGCCAAACTAAGTTTTTGTGAGTTGGAATTCAAGAACCAATAGAATTTCAATAAAATAAGTCAACCATAATGGTTGAATTGGCATATTTGTCATTAAAAAAAACTACTTTTTAATGAAACATCATCCTCTTTCATCAATATTCTAGAAACCTCTGTTTGTGTGGCTACTTCAACAAACAATTTTGGGAATGTTGGTTCTGGTGTAGCAGCATCCCTCTTTTGAATCCCATCCCAACAAACTTTAGTATACACTGTGTTTTCGACATAAAATTTTGGAGATGATGGTTCTTGTGTAACAACTTCCTCTTTTTATTGAACTTATTCCTAGATAATTTCTATCTCTTGAGACTGTTCTGGAGTTTCCACGAGGTCCTCTAGGTTGTGAACAGGAATTGTATCAACCTCTGGCTCAACTGCTTCCATTTGGGTGGCAGCCTCAACAAGATTTTTTAAGGGTGTTTTTTCTTGTGTAACAACACCCTATCTTCCAACTTCTTCCAACTACTGAGGTTTCTCTTAAGTGACTTCAATATCCCTTGAATTGGGCTGATCCAGGAATACCTATGTCCCCCCTGATGGCTGGGATTGCATTTTCTCATCTTCCCCTAATTCTAGATCGGGGATCATCTCAAATTCTGGTTCATCTTCTCCCTTTGGTTCCACCGTAGGTGCTTCTTTTTCTTCTTCAATTGCTTGTGTAGGTTTTTGTGCCACAAATTCCAGCATTGTGACTTTATATCCAGACTAGCTAAAAATTTCACCACACTTAGGGTAGACTACTTTTTCCACTTCTTCACCTTCCTCGACAGGAGTTGATCCTTCCAATTGGTCTGCAGCTTCTACCAATGTGTGCAGCCTTCTCTCCACCTATTTCTTGCATGCTTTCTTCCAACTTTCCAATTCCCTCTGAAGAATTTGCACTTCTTCCTTCAGCAGACCATTTTCATACAAAAGTCCCACGGTTTGAGGTTCTTCTGTAGCAGGTTCTTGTGGGGCAGCATTTTTCTGAGGTATCAGAATGGGAAATATCAATGTTTGACTCAATGTTATCTCATTTTCCCGCGCTGCTTCTGCTGTTGTGACAAATCTGGTTCTCCTTCTCTTTACCGGTCGTGATGCATGTACTTCTTCTTTTGATCTTCTTCTCTTCCTCTGTGGTATAGAGGTTTCTAATTCTACAACTGATGTAGAAGGAATATATCCCATCTCAGCATCTTCCCTTGTCTCCGCCACCTCTTCTTCAATCAAATTTCCCCCAAAATCAAGGGAGGATTTAATGGCAAATCTATGTATCTTCTGTTGCCATCGTACCTCTGACAGCCTTAGGTAGGTTCCACTGTCACACCATCTAATGTTGATCTGGTTTGAGCTTCCAAAATAGTTATTCCTTCCATCAATATTCTAGAAACCTCTGTTTGTGTGGCTACTTCAACAAACAATTTTGGGAATGTTGGTTCTGGTGTAGCAGCATCCCTCTTTTGAATCCCATCCCAACAAACTTTAGCATACACTGTGTTTTCGACATAAAATTTTGGAGATGATGGTTCTTGTGTAACAACTTCCTCTTTTTATTGAACTTATTCCTAGATAATTTCTATCTCTTGAGACTGTTCTGGAGTTTCCACGAGGTCCTCTAGGTTGTGAACAGGAATTGTATCAACCTCTGGCTCAACTGCTTCCATCATCACGTTTTTTCAGGTATTTCTTGTTTTTGGGGTAGCGGGGTCCGTCAAAAGTATGCAGTGTGGGTACTCGTTGGATGAGGAATCAAATTCCACATCCAACGAGCTCTCCTGATCGAAATTTGAGTAAAAACACAGGGAGATATGTCGAAAATACGAACACAAAAAGTAGTTTTTTTCTTTCTTCCTCCAAAACTAATTAATATTATTTTATTATTTTAACTATTATTTTATTATTTTCCTTAGGAGGCCCATTTTAGACCCCAAAATTCCTCTAATGATTACATGGTGGGTTTGGTAAGATCAGTCTAACACCCGCTTGCTTCCCTTACCCATCATAGCCTCGTTAAACTACTTATCTTAAGGTCCTTAACACAACAAAACCGAACCTGGGCACAGTTTACTGCTCAACCTCAGATAATTCAGGAGCCTACATAATTGGGTGGTGTTTCAATAGAGGAGGAAGAGAGGGCACCTGTACAGTTGGGGGGCATGGTAGTAGAAGAGGAGGACCAGAGTCCCTACAATTCATTTGGGGGGAGGAGATGAGACAGTGTCAGATCGGAATCAAAATAATCAAGAGGAAGGATTCAAAGAGGTTACAACAACAACAAAACCTATGGAAGGAATAACTATTTTGGAAGCTCAAACCAGATCAACATTAGATGGTGTGACAGTGGAACCTACCTAAGGCTGTCAGAGGTACGATGGCAACAGAAGATACATAGATTTTCCATTAAATCCTCCCTTGATTTTGGGGGAAATTTGATTGAAGAAGAGGTGGCGGAGACAAGGGAAGATGCTGAGATGGGATATATTCCTTCTACATCAGTTGTAGAATTAGAAACCTCTATACCACAGAGGAAGAGAAGAAGATCAAAAGAAGAAGTACATGCATCACAACCGGTAAAGAGAAGGAGAACCAGATTTGTCACAACAGCAGAAGCAGCGCGGGAAAATGAGATAACATTGAGTCAAACATTGATATTTCCCATTCTGATACCTCAGAAAAATGCTGCCCCACAAGAACCTGCTACAGAAGAACCTCAAACCGTGGGACTTTTGTATGAAAATGGTCTGCTGAAGGAAGAAGTGCAAATTCTTCAGAGGGAATTGGAAAGTTGGAAGAAAGCATGCAAGAAATAGGTGGAGAGAAGGCTGCACACATTGGTAGAAGCTGCAGACCAATTGGAAGGATCAACTCCTGTCGAGGAAGGTGAAGAAGTGGAAAAAGTAGTCTACCCTAAGTGTGGTGAAATTTTTAGCTAGTCTAGATATAAAGTCACAATGCTGGAATTTGTGGCACAAAAACCTACACAAGCAATTGAAGAAGAAAAAGAAGCACCTACGGTGGAACCAAAGGGAGAAGATGAACCAGAATTTGAGATGATCCCCGATCTAGAATTAGGGGAAGATGAGAAAATGCAATCCCAGCCATCAGGGGGGACATAGGTATTCCTGGATCAGCCCAATTCAAGGGATATTGAAGTCACTTAAGAGAAACCTCAGTAGTTGGAAGAAGTTGGAAGATAGGGTGTTGTTACACAAGAAAAAACACCCTTAAAAAATCTTGTTGAGGCTGCCACCCAAATGGAAGCAGTTGAGCCAGAGGTTGATACAATTCCTGTTCACAACCTAGAGGACCTCGTGGAAACTCCAGAACAGTCTCAAGAGATAGAAATTATCTAGGAATAAGTTCAATAAAAAGAGGAAGTTGTTACACAAGAACCATCATCTCCAAAATTTTATGTCGAAAACACAGTGTATACTAAAGTTTGTTGGGATGGGATTCAAAAGAGGGATGCTGCTACACCAGAACCAACATTCCCAAAATTGTTTGTTGAAGTAGCCACACAAACAGAGGTTTCTAGAATATTGATGAAAGAGGATGATGTTACAAAAGAACCAACATTTTCAATTACTTTTTCTGAAGCATCCACTCAGACAGATGCTGTTGCAACTTCAATGGAGAAGGAAGCTGCTACACTCCCAATTCAAAGTGAGAAGGATGAAATAGTGGGTGATAAGGTAGGAATGAAAATTCCTCAAGAAATTGTTTCATATTTTGATGATGAAAATAATGCAGAGCTCTCATTGTTGAAAGTGGAAGTAAAGAAGTGGAAATATTACGTGGATCGATGTTAGGCAGGAATGGTTCCTATTGTTGATGACATAAAAACTATTAAGGAATTGAGGGAGAAATGGGAAGAGGAGCTAATTTTTCAAAGGTTTCATTGGGAGGAGGTACAAAAAGAGTTGAAGGAATTGAAGAAATTCAAGTCAATGCAGAAGGAGAAAGATCAATTGTACGCCCTCTTTCAGGAATTGATGAGTTTCAGAGCTCCATCTCCCTCCTATTTGGTATTCTTGTATGAACAAATAACTTTGTTTAAATTAAAATCCTTAAAGGAAGGGAGACCTTATCAATTGACACCCTCTGCCCAGTTTTTGAAGACCTTTATGGAAAGCAGCTTCACTGAGGAGAACCTGCTATGTGAATTTTATTTACATGAGATGGATTTCCCTATGGACCTTCATTCTAACCCTGCTCCTTACTTAGGAGATGTCCAACTAAGGGATTTTTCCTCTTTTGTCAACAATCATGTGTAGTGTGAGAGTTCCTTTCAGAAAATTTCTCAGAATGAGGTTAAATCCAATATGTGGACTCAGAGTGAACCTCAATCTCTTAAGCTTCTTCTTACTCTTCAGGAAAAGAGGCTGGAATCTCCCATGAAAACCCAACAGTTGATTGAACTACAAGAAAAGGTCATCTCCACCTGTGTTGACCAGATTTCCAATCAGCAACATCTGGATCTGTTTCCAATCAGCAACATCTGGATATGGAAGGAAATAAGCATAGATGGTAGGCTTCTTCTTCATCATTAATGAAAAGGGACCCTTATCGTTTCAAAAAATTTAAACAGGATCTCCCTAGGATCGAATGCTATGTTGAATGTATGAAGAAGTGTGTAGTTCATTGGTTGGGACTTAAGTTTAAGTTTCCACTCATTTGGTGGCCAACAAGGCCATACATGGATGGTTTTTCATTGACTAAGGCATAGCAGAAGAAATGTTGGAAATACTAGGTTTCCTGTAAGGGATATCTGGACGGGGGTGAACCACCTGAATGCTCCTACAATTTTTCCTCTCTCCATGAACGATGTACAATTCTAGAATTAGATTCATATTAGTGGAATTTGTTGCATGAGGACATGCAATTGGATAGTTGGGGGGATATTTTGGGTCCTGGAATAGCCATTTTTGACCACATCTATTATACCCTTTTTCCTTGTCTTACTTCATTCCTACACACCTGACAGATGTTTTCCCTCACATTGAGCCTTAAATATTTACATGTATGATTAATTATTGTTCATTCTTTTAATGCCTAATATTGTTATGGTCAGGACTCTGTCTCTTGGATTATGCTAACACATCATGATTTTATAAAGATAGTTAAAGATTTGAGGAACACAGGTGTAGAAACCCGGGTGGTCTGAAGAGAAGAGGAGCTTTTTGTACCAGCTGTTACCTGCCAGTCCTAGCTCCACACGCTGGATGCAAACAGAGGCCGTCATACCATGCATAGTTGTTGTTATACCCAAATACTGTCACCAACTTGTGATGAGATCCTTAACACCTATGTTTTCCCTAAATCCCAAACTTGGATTGGAAACATGCTCTGGATGTCAATTCTACATTAAAAAACCCTAGCACCACTTTTTCCCTTTAGCTGATGAGCAATACCTTGTTCAACACCGCCTGAGTCCTATTATAGAGAAGCGGTGCCACCATGTATGTGCTTTGCTTTTGAAGTGGTTCTTACCTACATCGCTCTGTCATAAAGGTGTATAAGAGGTACCCTTGGTAAAATTGGAAAAAAAGAGGATTCTCGAGGTTTCTAGAACATGAGCCTCATGTCCTCCCTTATCCCTATCAATATGGGTTGGTTGGAGTCGAGATCCCTCTTGGTAGGATCTTATGGCCACCTCACCCACAACTCTCTTAACTATCCCTATCCATTGAGCCCTATAAATACAAGCTCATGTCCCATAGTTGAGGGAGAGAACTGAATCGTAATGTTATGCTGTTGAATTGACTATCCAGCCCAATCCATTGGAGAGCTCAAGAAAGAAAGTTGGAGCTATCGGGGATGAGGTGTTTGTCTTATGGAGGAGTTTGTCAACACTAAGGAAATGGTTGTAAGCTTCTTCATTGATTTCTTAATGCAAAGCTTATTTCTGTCCCACATATCTGTTGTATTGATCTCGCATGTATATGTTACTGGATTCCTTAGTCACTAGTATGGAGGTGTAAAGAATGTTTTGGTAGCTTTGATGTTCTTGTTTGTTTGACATGTTCTACAGGTACATAGGTTCGTCGTCAAAGAATTATTCTAGGTGTTTACAACATTCAGGGAAGGTTTTCACAATTTTTTGTTCACTTATTTGTTCTAGATCTGAACCATTTAGACCAGAGGAACAACTTCTGTCCGCAGAAGGTGCAATATTCCTGACAACATCTGCAAAAGACTCAGCTGCAACAACGCAATGTTGCATAAGGCATAGCTGCAATAGATAAGGTATCTCCTATATAATTGGTTCTGTTTATCCATTAACGACTAGAGAAACAACATTCCCTATATTCTCTATTTTCATTCAATTTCACTCATAGCTGTAACAACTCATTGTAACAAGGCATCCTGAAGATCGTAGATCTTCATGGCTACCCCATATTAGTGGGTGAAGTTTATGTTGTTCATGTATAAATATGGGGAAGCATTCTGAGCCAAGTTTTGGTTGATTATTGATTAGAATTTATAAGCTGTGACAGTAAGCTGTACTTGTAATTCACCATTTTAATATAAGGAGTAGGATTCTTCATAATTCTGCCTTTTAATTTGTGCTAGTTCCGCATTTATGTTAGAAGGATGGGCCCACGTTCCCACATAGATCGCCGAGTTAAGTAGATGCTTTGATTATTTTGTTGTGTGGTGTGGAAATTACAGTAGGCACATTATTTACAGTTAGCTGCAACAATAATGGTTAATTGTTGTTGTTTCCTTCAATAGTCAATATTTTCATTACTCTTAAGTTGCAACAGTGTGGTGTGACAGTTTACTTTGTTGATTAGTTTCTATTATGCATGTGTGCCAATAGATGTTACAGTCAAGCTCAACTCTAGTTCCTTTCAATTACTTGTCTTTCTCAGGTTTGCTCATTTAGTCAGATTGTAGCTTAGATTTTGTTTGATTCAATCACTATTGTTTCCAATTCTTAGATTAGTTGAATTAAACTAGTTATGATTCGCATATAGTCTGATAATGTTAGGATTTAGCATCTTGCAAAAGTAAGTCTAGTTATCTATTTCTATATTCCTTAATTATTGGATTGATATTGTAGGAAGTTAATTGCATTTATGAATTCTTAGGTGGGTAATTTATATTAGTTTAGACATGAGAGGAGTTTGACTAAAAAGATAGCTAGGACAATTAATATTTCATTCATTCAATCAACTACTTCATGTTTATGCACAGACAATGTGAATTATCTTTGAAATAAAAAAGACTTCCCTGGGTTGACAATTTATATTGAGCATTCTGTATGTTAGCTATAATTAACTAGGATAGAGTGACCAACAACCGTGTACAAAATTCAGAATGTAAAATAATCCTTGCTTGTGGAGTCTTGCGACTAAGCCACATTCCTTTGAGAGCTTCTATTTTGATTCTGTTAATGGTATTTATTATGTATAGACTTTCAACTCGCCTGACCCTATGAGGGCTTGAGTATTTTGTTTAAATTACAGTGCTTGAAAAAAAATCGTAGCCGTGAGCCTTACTCCGTTGATTTTATTTTGAGATACAAAATCCATTCCCAATGCAGTTTTGTTATTTTTCTATGTAAACAAACTGGCAGCGTTGAGGTTTCATTCCTAAGGCCACTCATTAGGTGATTCGCTTTGATCCAAAAGAAACTCGGTTTCGATATTTGTTGTTTACGTAAATATTTGGAAATGCTATTAATAATGTATGAACCTGGAAAGGCTTTACATCTTTCTTAGATTTTGTTTCAGTGTTCAGACTGTAATATTTAGTGAAGATTATAACACTTTTACTTAATAGTAATGTTTTGGGCTATAAGCCACTGCCATAACTTCATTACTGGTTTGATATTATGATGGATATGACATGGGACAAATCTCATGAGGGTTCTTTGTTGACATCCCTTGCTTGACTTACTAAAAGCTACATTTTAATTTATACTACGCTTCATTTATCGAGTCCTCCATTTGTTTATAAGTTGTATTGTATTTGTGGCTATGCAGCCGTGATGTACTTGTAAAATATTTACTGTTTAAAGTTGTTTATTTGTTGTTAACCTAATTACTGAAAAGATTTGGTCGTGGAGTCTTTGCCATTCCAATTAGGTTATGAGAGAAGGGTTGTAACTTCTGTCTAAAGGAAAATCGACTGTCAACTAAACTCTACTGTATTTTTAGATAAAGTTATAAATACAGTTTTATTATTTAAAAGATTGATTACCGAGTCGTTTATTCTTCTATTGACAGTTAGTAGAGTGTTGGAAACACTTAAAAGAAAGAATTTAGTTATGAGACTCTTATCGATATTATTTCTGTTTATAAAATACCTAAGAGAGCCATGATGGACAATTGTTAATAATATGAATATGTAGATGAAATGAACTCAATTATAAAAGATCTAGGGTTTCATCGTTTTGTGAAGATTTTACTTGAGTATTTTACTTTATTTGTTTAATTTTAATGGCCATGAGACTGTAGGTAAACTGTCATCACTATTGAAAGAATTTATACTTTGTTTAGATAACCATACTGTTTTGACAAAAAAAATCCCCAAGGCTGTAACTTCCTTATGCAAGAGAAATACTTCAAAAACAACACCAGCTTGACCTAAAGCCTGTAACCAGTGCTATAAAATACCTAAGAGAGCCATGATGGACAATTGTTAATAATATGAATATGTAGATGAAATGAACTCAATTATAAAAGATCTAGGGTTTCATCATTTTGTGAAGATTTTACTTGAGTATTTTACTTTATTTGTTTAATTTTAATGGCCATGAGACTGTAGGTAAACTCTCATCACTATTGAAAGAATTTATACTTTGTTTAGATAACCATACTGTTTTGACAAAAAAAATCCCCAAGCTTGTAACTTCCTTATGCAAGAGAAATACTTCAAAAACAACACCCTGACCTAAATCCTGTAACCAGTGCTACGGTCTGTCGATAATCTTGACTTGGTGTTACTAAAATAATTTAATTGTTTAATAAAACTGGGCTTAATATGCCCTTATATGATCTAGCTTATTTATTTCTATTTTTGTTCTTATACTTATTTTGTAATTGAAGGTTTGGTTTTACTAATTGTAATTGTTTGTAATAGTTTTATCCTTTGGATTAAGAGCGGTAGATTATATATTTAACTAAATACCAATCTTCTAATTATTAGTGGATTGTAAACAATATATATATATATATATATATATATATCACTTCTATTTTCTGTAATAACGAACATAAACAATGATTCAACCATTCTGGTACTACTACTCAAACATAATTTCATATATTTCTGTACTAGAGTACGTCACTTCGGTGAGAGGAAAAATACGAGATATAATTAAACTTCATTTCTCTATCAATACGTTTCTATGCAAATACTAAATACTAAATCCTATAATCGTTGAATAACTATACATTAACGATAACCTCATTTGAAAATAATTACAGCTTACTCTAAACAGAAGTAATAACATATTACAGATATAGAGTTGGAACCTGGATGTGTTGCAGAAAAGGGACTAACACCAAAAGGAGACTTTTCCACCCAACCTTATACTAAAGCCTCCAAATTAATTTCTTAGGACCCCAAAGCTTGTTCACTGAATCACTAGGACAAATATCTCTGTCACATAGCAAGATTATGCAATTTAGCACTCAGTAACAGACTTAACTCAACAAATCGCTTTAGCTATCCCCTCATCAAATTCCTTTTATGCCTGAATTTTTAGTTTGCAACAATCCCAAGGTTCATTCTCTCAGAAATCAGAATGAGTGGTGAGCCTCTTGCTCAATTTGATGGTTTATATAAGATTGCCTAGGTCTTTGGGTCAGTTTTAGAATTAAAAAATCCACAAGCTTAGTTCCCCCCTCTCAGGGAGCATGACCACTTTTTTAGGGATTATGCTCCTGCAACATCTATAAAGTGAATGCTAGTGCTGCCACTTTTCAACCAGCCTTCTATAGCTTCTCCTTCCTCCTAGTTGGTAAGTGAACACTCATTTAATAGTCTCCTCTGGATAGGTGTCTCCTTTTATTAATTATTTAAAATAAATAATTCTTCAATTACAGTCATCCTTGACCCACTTGGTCATAAACTTTACAATAAAAATTAACATCATGTTTTTTCTAAAATAAATAATAAATATTTATTTTTCAGTTCTGGGTAGGTTACACATATGAAATCTATGCTGAATTGTTAAACATGTTAAATAATTATGAATTAAGATAATGGAGGTTTGAAAATAGGCCTACGGAGTAATAAAAATAGAGGTGGAGGTAATCTAAGAATAATGGTTCCAAAGGAAAATTGGATAAGGATTTTAACTTTTTCAAATGGATTTCCTCAACATCATAATATTTCATGATTTTGAATAATATGAAAAATAATTTTCTCTTATCCTCAATTACCTAATCATTATTGTAATGTAAGACATACTTGTTACCATAAAATATTCTTACCATTGGTACCTTTGCCTAAGAAGGGGACTCTATTGGAGTCGATACTATTGGAGTAATAGGAACAATAGCTAGAACATGAACATGATGCAAACCACCTAGTTTTTGTTGCAAGAACATTATTCTTTGTTGAACATAGGACCACTATTCATTTTATTTTGAAAATGGACTACTGATATGAACTGTATTAGAGCTTAAAACATTATGATTTGTTCTTTATTGACAATTATGAATAGTATTGCAGGATACTACAAGTCTTCATCTTCAAGCCTCCTATGTACAATCATGTTCACATGAATACATTTTCCCGAGGTTGAATGTGAATATATTTCCCTGTAGGATCTAACGATCAAGAGGCATTGAAGCATCCTCTAAGGTGCTAGCAAGAGAGCTTGTCATTAAGGCATACAAGCTTCAAGGAATCACTAAATCTCTAATCTTGGACCTAGATGATGAGATAAAGTCGATGGAACAATATTGTCAAAATGAAGGCCTTATGGAATCCTCCATTAATACAAAATGAGAATTAGACAAAAATTAAAAAATACAATCACCACAGAATTATTGAGGACCCCATCAACCAAAGATTGGTTTTCAAGTGAGGTCTTAGCTATGTTGCACCAGGATATATGGCTTTCACAAGATAACCTTGTTTTTTTCTCTTTACCTTTTTTTTAATGATATTTTTTCTATTTTTTATTTTTATGTTTTTTTTTAAATTTTTATTTTCAGTAATTGAAAAAAGAACTAGGATGAGGAATAAAAAGCACAAGGGAGATCCCCCCTGCTTACTACCTCCAATTCAGCTTGTTCCATAAAACATTTGACAAATTCTTCCTTAGACTTAGGATTTTGGTATAACTTGAGTCTATGCCCATCGACCAAGAAGGAGACCTTTTCATGCTCAATTGTTCTGATCTTGATAGATCCATTATCATAAGACTCTTCAATTTCATAAGGACCGAGCGAATGTGTGTTGAACTCATCCTTAAAATTTTTAAACTTTGAATAAGAAAGGAGTGCACAGTCCCCTACCTTGAGCTACTTCTTTTTAATCACCATTTCATGCCATCTTTCCCTCTATTTCTGTATGATATTAGTACATTTTAAGGATTCCTGATGCATTTCACCCAACTTATTTAGTTCTACAACTCTATGCTTTTGATCCTCGATCGGGTCCATGCCTAATTCTACAACCATTTTAAAAGTCTTGATATGAAATTCGATAGGAAGAATGACCTATTTTCCATAGACTAGCTCGTATGGAGAGAAACCAGTAGTAATTCTCTTTACTTTCTTGTACACATATAAGGCCTATAGAAGCCTATCTAACCAGTCCTTTTTGTTCAGTTGTATTATCTTGGTTAGAATTACCTCTAGAACCTCATTAGTTGATTCCACTTACCCATTGGCTCGTGGATGATAGGGAGTGGATTTCCTATATGTGATTTGATATATTTGGGTGATTGGATACACCAACTTATATGTAAACTGAGAACCTTGGATGGTAACAATTCTCTAGGTACCCCAAATTCAACAAAAAATCACCAAACATGAAATCTACTAGTACCTTCTATGTAACTCTAGGTACGACCTTTGCCTCCACCCATTTAGTCAAATATTATGTACAAAACAAAATATACATTCTACCTTTGTGTTTTAGAAAATTGAACTACCCTCGTGGTCTTTGGGATAAACTACCATAGAGTGAAACCCAAAATAAAACTCACAATATTCAGAAAAAACGAAATCAAACTCTTTACATGCGAACTTTATTGAAAAGTAGAAAGTAGGTTCAGAATAAACTCACATGGAATACAAACGATTGATGTAGATCCCTAGGCTATCACTGCTCCAATATTCTCATCAACACTCCAATATTTAAACCTAAAAATGAAAAATTATTTACAAGAAAGTAGTTTTCGTTGCAAAAATATATTTCATAAATGTATTGTTGAATAACTCTTCCAAATTCAAGAATTGAAAACTAAAACTAGAATGCTCAAATTGGATGGAAAAGAGAGTTCTTTTATAAAACAAACAATAAGTTACAGACATATTTCACCTAAATATCGTTGTGGAACTATTATGGATCCAATATCAGAGTCCTTCCACCTAGGCCTTTCACACACACAATCCAGTTTCACAATGAGAAATATGCCTAAAACAATCACTTCAATTTTTTGGCACAATAGGGATCCTCAATGTAGGCTAAAAAACTAGTTTCAAATAGGGGAAAGGGGTTTTGCAAACTAGGGGCAATGGGGCTTGATCGATTCTCAATATAACATCATGAGGGTATTCTCCAATACACTTGGTGATTTTTGCGTCTCATATGCCTATTTTTTATTGATGAGGAGGCAGTCATGGAAGTTGGAGGAAGTTACTTATGGGATTGGGATAGTTGTAAACAACTAAAACTGAAACTTTCTTGCAAAGTAGCTTATATTTTATTTTTACCCTCGTCCAAACATGTACACGAGGTATCCAAAGGTAGGTCACATGGACACCAGATATATACTTATAGGTTTCGTACATCTTGGAAAATAGAGTTTTTAAAGATGTTTTCCTATAATAGTTGTTGTTCCTAGATAATTAGTGAATAAGGGAGTTTGCAAAAGAGGTAAATGGATAAGATCAACCATCATAGCATCTATGGGACAAATGTGACAAAATATTCTAGAACACTTTGGATGGAGGGTTGATAGGTCCTACGAATTCTAGGGCCCATTTTTCAAAGGGACCTATAAGACTTGAGGTTGGAGTGGCATCTCATATCATGGATTATGTCAACCCATCCTTTCATAGTTGTCACATGCCTGGACATAATTCTTTGAATTGTGGAAAAACGTGGGCTAATAATAAACTAGGTGGAGGATTTTATATGATGTTTTTTTATCTACAAAACACCCCCCACAAGGTTCATTATGGCAAGCCTTCAAGATGTCATGCATTCTGCCTAGTGTCTCACACCTACAAATAATCAATTAAGGACCTATGTGAAATAGATTTCCTTTAATCCAATAATAAAGAGAAATCATTCTCACAACTCTCTTCCTTTCCTTAAGTGAAAAGTGGGGTATTAGTTTCCCTGGAGAAAGATAGTTGGATATGTTTGCAAACCATGGTGAGTTAGTTGAAATAGAAAATAAAATTTCATCTGGGAAGCTATCATCAACATATGTATTCTCATATTCATTGTTGATTCTATAAAGGAAGTCATCTACCTAATTTTCCTTACCCGGTCTATCCATAATTGTGATGTTGAACTCTTGTAGTAGCATTAACCACCTATCAATACTGCCATTTGTAATTAGATTATTGAAGAGGTACCCGATTGTATATTGGTCTGTATGGATAAAAATTCCATACCATATGATGTAGTGTCTAATTTTTTTTATTGCATACACTACTACAAGGAAATATTTCGCAGTTACGATGCAATTTAATTCAACATGGGCTAACCTTTTTATTATAAAGTAAATAGAATGGGTTAACATATTTTCCTTTTAACCCAATACTGCCCCTATGGCCTAATTTTTTGCGCTAGTAGAGATATGGAATGGAAGGATTCAATTTGGTCCTCTCAACACTATCACTGAAGAAATATTTTCCTTCAATACATCAAATACAAGTTGCCATTCCTTACTCCAATTAAAATCAACTTCTTTTTCTAGAAACTTGAATAATGTCAGGGATATCTTTGTAAAATTTTCAATGAAACGTTGATATTATCCTGCATGGACTAAGAAACTTCACACCCATTTTTGGATTATAGGGGGTGTCATATTAACCATAAATTTAATTTTATGAGATCAACATCGATTCCTGCAGCAGAAACATGGTGTCCCAACACAATGCCCTTAATCAGTATCATAAAACATTTTTCATCGCTAAGTGCTAAATTTGAATCTCTACACCTCTTTAGAACTTTTCTAAGATTAGCTAAAATTTCCACAAAGAATCACAAAATGTATTAAAGTCATCCATGTATACCTACATGCAATCATGTAATAAGTTAGAGAAAATACCAAGTATTTCCCGCTAGAAAGTAGATGGTGCATTACATAAAACAAAAGGTAATACATTGTATGTATAAGTCCCCCATGGACTAGTAAAAGTAGTATTGTCTTGGTCCTCTGAAGAAATCTAAATCTAATTGTAAGAAATGAATCTGTTGAAGATAGAAACATATTTCTTCCTTTCTAGCGTGTCCAAGACTTGGTCTATAACAGGTAGGGGAAAGTAATATTTAAAGGTTTCCTTGTTTAATTCTTTGTAATCAATGCACACTTACCATTTCCCATTTTTTTTAGGGACAATTACCAAAGGAGACACCCACTGACTATCAGAAATAGGATAAATTAAACCTAAATAGAGTAATTTCTGAAGTTATTTTTTTACTATTTCCCTCAATGTCAGATTCATTCTTCTTTGTGGTTGTGTGATTAGCCAAGAATTTTCTTGAATGTAAATGTGATTAGTGCAAGTGTATGGGTAAATTCCTTTCATGTCAGTATATTCCCACACAAAAGTGTCATAATAATCTGTCAAAACCTAAATTGGTTGTTCTTCTTGTGAATTGTCTAATGCATAGCGGATATTCAACATTTTTCTAAGAAGAATTTGTTCAATTTTCCTAACATATTTAGAAATTGAATAAGTGGGAAATGTTGATAAGAAAGCAGAATCTAATTATTTTGAGGTGCATGTCTCTTGAAAATCCTAATCTAAGAGGTGGTCCATAGAAGCTTGAGACTAAGAGGATAACTGGCCCCAAAAATACTATGGGAAATCTAGATTGGAAAAGTAATGGTTCATCATATTTTAATCATTATTTTCTTTGAGGCTCACGACTTGGGATATTGTTAAAACATGATGAATAGTTTATTCATTATGATCATTCTCAACAAGCCAATGGGAACATTCCAATTAAAATGTAGTTTTGGTAGGGGGGTAAAGTGTGATCTGTTTAGTCTCTGTGCCATGTGTGATTGTCATATTTATTGACGTACAACTAATAAAGTAAACTTTTATGGCCATCCAATGTCTTCCTAATATTAATGGGAATCCACCTAAGTTCAATTTTGGCTGCAAGACATAAAAGTATTCCAAGTACTCCAATGAATCAAGTGATACATTTACATCTTCCAATACTCCCTTAGGTTTGATTTTTTATCAATCAACTTGTTCAAGTACAACGGGAATAGGGGAAAGGTTGTAGTGTCCTAACAAAGTGAGAGTTTATAGAGTCGTTAAATTTATGGTTTCTCCCAAATCTATCAAACTATTTTAATAGGGAGAATATTGATAAAAAATGGTGAAAACAAGATTTCTTGGGTCCACATATTTTTCAGTAGTGACTTGAGAAGACATAATGCTAGCCATTTTTCCTATAACTTGTATGGTTGGTCATTCCCTATTTTTGTATTCTTGGCTCTATGATACATAACTTCATCATTGTTTTAGCATAAATGGGTATATCTTTTAGGTCCTACAGTGAGGGAATTTTGACACAAAGATTCTTGAGTTTTGCTACAAAATCAAATTCGATAAAGTGATTGATTTTTCTATCTGTAGCCTTTCTGGAAATGGAGGTTGATTAGATTGTGGATTTTGTACCTATTTAGTGTTTGGTGGTAAGCTTGATGATTGAATTTGAACTATGTAATTTTGTACTTGAAGCTATGACTGTTTACTAGCATTTGATGTAGGTTGATTAGGAGCTTCCTTCTCGTCATTCTCGTAATTAACTACTGAAGAATTATGGTTAAGAACCTTTCCTAATATTAGATGGATTTCCTGTAGTGACACATGCATGAAATAATATGTAAGGAATGTTTAGATGTCATTATTATAGGTGATTTGGATAATTTGATTGTTATTTGGATTGGGGATGGGTTGAGAATGGATTTTCTTTGGTCATGGGGGATTTGGAGGGATAGGAGATTGTAATTGCATTGGCTAACTTATTTGTTGTTGAGTATTTGTGGGGGCTATATAGAATACGATGGATCTGCAAGGAATGTGGGCACTGTAGCATACACATGTGTTGTAGGAAATGAATGTGTTGCAGGATAGAAAAATTAGACTTAGAAACCTTGTTTCCAAGGCTATTGTGTAGCAGGTTGAGGTGACCGATACTTCCATGATATTGGGGTGTTCCATGATTGACTATATGAATGAGAAAATTGTAGGGCATAATTTTGCATCGTACATGGGATCAAGGTTTCTATTGGCATTGTGGAAGCATTGCATAAAGTGAGCTTATGGCCTCTTTCTCCCCTTGGTATATTTATTTCAAAAATTGGATGGAAGGGTAGTTATTTGTAAGATGATCTTGACCACATATGCCATAGGTATCAACACTATCTAATGGGTAGTCCCTTAGAGGGTTCTTTTCTTGCACTTTGAGAAAAATGTTTCCCAGGATATATATGCCTCATCCTTATTTTTAACCTGCAAAACATCAAGCTAAGAACTCAAAGAACTAATAATGTTAGTTTTAAAAATTTCAAAAATATTATCGATCTCAGTCCATGTAAATCCTATTCTTGCAACAGATTTCTTAAATCTAGAAGCAACATCTCTGGAACTCCTTCTATTCTTTCAGTTTCCTCTCAAGTATCTCCTATATAACTCACATATCTCATCATATTTCAATTGATAGACATCCCTTGATCCCATCATACTTAAGACTTCCAAGGACTCATCTCGAGTCCCTCCTAGCAGGATTTTTCTTAAGGTCTCTTTACCCAATTGTCCTTGTCTTTATCACTGGATATTTTATTGAAACCGTTCCATGTAGTCTAAATATCTATAGATTTGCAATACTCTTGGTATTTCTACAGAAATACCTTTTTCATATCTTCCCATGTCTGAATATTGTTTCCTCTAATACCTATAAACCATCGAAGTGTTGCACCCTTCAAAATAACTGGGAATAATTTCATTTTTTGATCATTAGTACAAGAGCCATAGCTCCTACAAAGCACATCAAACTCAAATAAAAATGCATCAGTATCTTCACTTTCTATCCCATGGAAATTTGGTAGAGCAGATGAACTAATGTTATTCATATGTACTATGCCACTAGGATATCTGATAGGGAATTAAAAGGTGAAGATTTCCTCATGGGTAGAGATAATTCCTTCTTCCTCCATTTTTTCTTCTTCGAACAAATTAAACACTATTTCAGGAAGTGAAAATTTTGGTTTAACAACTACCTTGAGTTCCTCTTTTAGTTGCCTCTTTGGTTCCCCAAAAATAATTGATTATAATGTATGTTTTGTTGGATGGTTTGGAGACTCCACAACTTCAAATGTGGTATGCATGTGTGCAATTGTTTCTTTTGAAGTAGGTGTTCTTTTTAATTCTAACAAGAGTTTTCCTTACAGCTATCCCTGCACAAATATCTCTTATGTGTTTCCATGCCAATGAGTTAGTATATGTGGGTGTATTCATGGTCCTACCAAAAACATATTTTGGAATGTCTTTGTTTTTAGTTTTGAGAAACCTACCCTTGCCATCTCTCTCCCTATTCATGTAGTGTTATCAAACCATGCAATATTATCATGCTTTAAAATGCAATATTTATCATGCTTCAAACCATGAAAATCTTTCATACCAAACAATGTTAAAATATTTCAAACCATGCAAATGTGTCAAACCAAAAAATGTTAAAATATTTCAAACCATACAATACTATCACATTGTTATCATAATTCAAAATACAATAAAACAATGTTTAAAACTCCTATCTTTCCAATCCTAATATGAGAACTACTTAAGCCAAAATAAAAATCAAATTGAAAACATATAGTCTAAAAGTAAAGAAATCATACCAACACAACAAGGGCTTGGAGAAACCCATGAAAGTGGATGTGTCAAGACATTATAATCACCGTGTAATTTAAGTGGTGAGGTTGTCTTTTCATATTATCACTCCACCTCCTCTGAGTAAAAAATGTTGGTCAATCTGTAACTAATCAAAAAAATAATTTGCGAAAACTATACCTTTTAGAATTAATACTATCCAACATAACTATGAATTAGAATGATAGGTTCCATGCAATACTTTTCTTGTTGATATCAATACTTAAAGGATTCCAATAACAAAGAAAATCAAAGATGGTAAGTAACTCTTTAAACAAAATCTATGATCTTTTGGAACTAATACTATCCAACATAGCTATGAAGTGAAACACTAGGTTCCCTGTAAGCCTTTCCTTGTTGATACCAACTTCAAAGGATTCTAACATAAAATATCACACCATTTTCTCTTTTGGAACTATCCCTTTAGCACCTCCCTGACAACGACGCAAAAATGTTAGGAAAGTTATATTGTGGTAATTTGAGACATTAATTACCAATCTGGGTGAGTAGGATTATGAGGTACTGTGCAAAATATACGCATGGATAATTTCTTATAGTGCTTCAAAACCTATCAATTCATTAATCCAAATATAACCATGAACATCCAATCTTGAATAAGAGCAATATAGGATATCATTTAAGATTTATTAGAATTCATTATGGGATCCTAAGTTAGAAATGTCGGCCAATCATATGGAATCCCCTTGTGTTATGACTGATAGTACTCTGAGAGTTCCACCTCTTAAAATATTTGATCAATTACTTAAAAGGAACCTTAATAAAATAAAACAACTACAATCATGGATCCCCAAGATCAATACTATCCAGTTATGGACTATATCAATAAAAGCTCAATCTAGCATATGACAACTAATCAATACTCTGCAACTTTATTTTTTTAGCTAATATTGACTCATACATCCATGATTCAAATCATCACGCCATCTTAATCTGAATTATAATAATGCTTAAAAATGAAATTAAAATTTCCTAAAATGTATGCTATAGGAAATTGCAAGTTACATGAATAAAACAATAAACTTCATGAACTGCTGGTACATCAGAGAAAATTGCATCCAAGGGAAAGAGAGAACACTATTTGCATAAAATTATGAGTCCACACATGCACACCACACCATAAATAAAAGAAACACACCAAGTTGTGGGTTTTGAGATAGAAGGGGCCCTTCCTCCACTTAGAACCGTGCCGCTACAACTTGATTAAAACTCATAAATGAGAATTAAAATCACGTCGAAAAATTCTTATATTAATAATGAAACAAAGTTACAATAGTATGAACTTCTTTCTTTGTATATCTTTGAGAACATCACTTCTAAATTTTCAGCAACAATTCAATTATAATTTATATATATTTCATTGTTCAAAATAGTATTCTACAAGAACAATGGTATAGGAATGCATACAAGAAAGTTATAGGAATATCGCTCCTAGATTGCAACATGGAACTACATCGATCCCAACTTTTGAATGAGAGATTACGTTGACAACCATGCTTAGACAAACATAGTGAAAATAAGTTCTATCTTCGTTAATTGAATTTCATGACCTGAAGGCATGAAATTTCCCTTCGCTTTGTGTTGCATGATCGTTGGTTAAAACAAAAAATCAAACTAGCGATCTTCTGGTGATAGGTACAACTGATGTGGTCAACATGATAAAATATGGGCATGACTCTCCACCCGATCCATATCCCTTTTTCACTTCATGATTATTGGAAGCATCCCCAACTATGAATCCATTTTTGGATTTGCCGGTGTTATTGGACATAACAGTGGTTACCAAAAGTGTTCAATGGTTATTAGAACTTGTTGTAGGATATGAGCTCCTGTAACTTCATGAACCAAAACAATTTAATTTCAATTTTATCCAAAATAAATGAATAAATCATGAGTATAGGAAGGATTTGGAACCTTTGAATCAATACAACACTTCATAGGAAAAACATAGAGAATTAGGCTATTGGAGATGATATACTAAGGTGGTTAATGAGGAAAGTAGTCAAAACAGTAGTCTATAGACACTCCCAACATTGTCAAAATGGAAACTCTACATATATGAGCATTTTCAATTTCTTACAAGCCCCTTAATTCTAAGGTAGGCCCTAGTGCCCACATTCAAATTTTCTTCCTCAGGTGTCTTCCATCTACCGATCATTCACATCCTCAAGTATTCCCACAAGTGCGCTCATCACAAGTATTCCTACTGCTCACGT
This sequence comes from Pseudotsuga menziesii, assembly GCA_001517045.1. Classification (NCBI taxonomy): domain Eukaryota; kingdom Viridiplantae; phylum Streptophyta; class Pinopsida; order Pinales; family Pinaceae; genus Pseudotsuga; species Pseudotsuga menziesii. The sequence goes on from LPNX010977353.1 coordinate 83,373, forward strand.
GACCATAAGTGTACCCGTTGCGAGTATGTTTGATGTTTGTGTGCCCACAAGTGCACCCATCACAAATGCATCCCTCACATGTTTGTATATTACATGTGTGTCAATAACATATGTGCCCACAAGTATACCCCTCGCAAGTGTACAAACATCGCATATGTGACCAAAAGTAAACTTATTACAAGTGTGTCCAATGAGTGCACTTGGATGTTCCCAACCAAGTCCATCAAAGGTAGTGTTCGCTGAATAAGGGTGGGGGGTCAAATCCTTTGGGTCCAAATGTTTGGATCATACACCCAAGGAAACCCTAAGTTTTATAAAGGAAACATGAACAATTCATTACTCCATGCATATATCTAGTAGGAAACATCTGACATTGTTATCTTCCTTGGTGACCCTCCATGCTCGCCCGATAGTGAACTTATTGTCAGTCACAAGTAGAGGCCCTATCTTACCCAACAAACCTATTTCCATATTAGCAATGTCCAATTAGAACTTGCTCAAGTGCCCCAATTATTTTCTTCTAAAACTCAAGGATCTTGTCTTCATATTACCACAATGCTTCCTTCCTTCCCCAAGGTTCTCCTGGTTAGGTCTATCATTCAAACTAATAAAGTACTCCTACCTTCAATTCTTGTTGAATTTCACAGTCCTATATGTAATTATCTTTTCCACCTCCAACTCTGGTTTGTTTACGATCATCACTATGGTTATACATGGTGCAAGTTGAGTCCCAGGGATGATTCTAAGGAACCATACTTAATTAAAAGTGTATAAATATTGGCGAATCTTACCAATTCTTAAAATGCCAACTATAAAATGTTTGGTGATATTTTCAAAAAATAATTTAATTTCAAAGGATTTTATATCATTTATATAATAATTTGGCGATATTTAGGGTGAAAAAAGTTTACCCCATCAAAATTATGCGAAACAGGGCTTCAAAAAATGCAAAATGGCAAATTGTTTTTTAGAGAAAAACCCCTAAAAATAGCTCATGGGCCAAATTTCGCTCATGGGCCAAATTTCGCCCCTAAAATTATCCCTAGGTGCAACTCTTCTAGGACCACATTAATCAATCTTACAAGGATTCAACTAACTGATGTGGAAAATTGGATGGTAAGCTCTCATGTGTTATGGTATCTCTAATCTATAAGTGGAATTACTAGTCTTCTCAAGTATCTTGAATGACCCTTCAAACTATTTCAAAAAATAAACAGACATGCCACTTGGTGACTTGAATTATTCTCTTCCCAACATAAGCAAGGGAAAGTAACCTACTAAATTATTCCTCCGACCTATCATGTTCTACCCAATGCTTCCTCCTTTCTATTTCATTTTTCAATTGAACATAAGCCATCTCCAACATTTCCTACCATCCCTTCATGAACCCCAAGGAAGATGGGTTACACCCATAGTATCCTTGTAAAATTGTGTGGGGAGACAACAACTAATTCCATTTTTCCAAATCAAATGGTGTGGAAATTGAACCCAAGAGATAGATCAATTACACTCACAAAATTTCTAATCAAACATGCAAAATTCACACAAAAGGAGGCTGAAATTGGAGCATAAATTAACCCTGTATTGAATAAGTGTACGTTAGCCAACCATATGAAGTAATAGGATGCTCAAATATATAATTACATGAGAGATTCGAAAGCACTAGGTTGCTATTTGAATTGGTCAAAAAGCAGTCTTACTAAAACAAGTCAAATCCCCCATAGATGCAAAAAGGACTTTACAAATCCATGAACATCCTCACGAATTAGCTAAAGCAAGTGGGAAAGCTAATATGTGATGGAAAGAAAACTCATCCATGCTTTTGTATGGAGAAAAGGAAGGAGGGTGATGTGGTCAAAAAACAAGGCAAGTTCCCCTATACTAGCTTTTCCTTTATGCCTTAAAACAATTGTAAAGCAAGGCAGCTTTCAGAAAAATCAGATATGCACTTTAAGGAAACAGGAATAAAGAAAACATGCTAAATATGTTTCCAAGATGTTTCCAAAGCGCTCCATGACCCAGTTTAGCAAGTATTGACATCTAGGAACATGTAGAAGTCAACTAGCATAGAGAGGGAATCTAGGATTCTAGGAATAAGAAAAAAATGATTTAATTAATGTCATATATGGGTAACTATGGGTTGATTATTCTAACAACCCCCCTTAAGCCTGACTTTATGAGTAAAGATCAGAAAATTATAGGGCCTAGCAACAAGGCTTAGTCACCCTTTTACATATTGCATGTCCATACAACCAAGGAAAGAGGAAAAAACCCAGTGGGAAAATCCTCCCTTAAACATGGACAGGAAAACAAAATTTTGGAAATCTTGTCATCAATCATTCTTCACCACATGATTAGAAATCCCCAACAGTGATTTGAGATTACTGAAGGTCTTCTCACATAATACTTTGGTGAAGATATCTGCTACTTCAAGCTTAACTCCTGAAAGGAATGGAGTCTTGCTTGGCTTGCAGTATTTCATGCTGAACTTGGTGAGAAAATATGAAGCATACTTTGACTGATGAACCTTGATTCCATGTTAAGATAAAGCAATTTCGAGACCCAAAAATTGGCTCAACAATCCCAAATCTGTCATAGAAAAGGCATGGTTCATTGCATCCTTCAAGGAGGCAATCTCTTTCTTTGAACTTCCTGTAATCAGTAGGTCATCCACATAGAGAACAATAAGCATTAAAGAACCATGAATAAGCTTCAAATAGACATTAGGATTAGACTTGCATCGAACAAAACTCAGTGACAACAGAAAGCCATCAATCTTGGCATACCAATCCCTGGGGGCTTGCTTGAGCCCATACAATGATTTCTTCAACCTGCACGCTAAAGATGGATTAGATACAAAACCGTCTAGTTGCTGCATATAAATCTCTTCATTCAGATCTCCATTCAGAAAGGCACACTTTACATCCATGTGATGTACCTCCCACTGCTTCGAAGCTGCAATGGCTAGGGTAAGCCTTATCGAGTCCATCTTTTCCACTGGTGCAAAAATCTCATTGTAATCAATACCATGTACTTGAGATTAGCCCTTGGCTACCAATCTTTCCTTATATTTCAAAGGTTAACCATCAGCAGCAAACTTAGTTTTGAAGACCCACTTACACTTCACTAGCTTTCTAGGCTAGGGGAAGATCAACCAGTTCCCATGTGTTGTTCTTCTAGAGCGAGCTGAATTCTTCTTTCACGTATGTTTGCCATCTTGGATCATGTGCTACATCTTCATATTTCTATGGGTCAAAATCTATCATCAAATAAAACTTCTCAGCAAAGATTCGATCTTTCACACAAAGGGCACTCTCAAATTGATATCTAGTCATCCAAGTGTCATTAGGATTTCTAGCTAGCTCCCCAGCTGCATGAATGGTCCTTGCTGCCCACTTTGGTCTTGTAGGGATGTTCGGATCTGCAATTAATTCATCATTATTAGACATATCAGAATCAACAAAATCATTAGTCTCTTCACTTACAATCAATGGATGTGGTGGTGAAGAGGATTCTCCAACTTTAACTGCTGCTAAAGGCTCTTCTTCGAAATGAACACTTCTTTCATTGAAATATTTGTTAGTGCTCAAGTTGATCAGATTGTACCCTTTTGAATCTTCAGAATACCCAACAAATATGCACTCTTGGCTTTGTGCTTGCAAAGCCTTCCTCTTTTTAGTTGGAATTCTAGCCCAAGCCTTTGAGCCAAAAATCCTAAAATTGGTCACATTTGGCTTGTGCCCACTCCAAGATTCGAAAGGAGTCATACCATCAAGCTACTTATGTGGCACCCTATTCTGGATATAGGATGCACAGTTTATAGCTTTAGCACAAAACGTTGGAGGAAAAGTTTTAGCCTCCATCATACAAGTTTCCATCTCCTTCAGTGATCTATTCTTTCTCTCAGCAACACCATTTTGTTTTGGTGTGTAAGGGATAGAATGTTGCATCTGGATACATGCATCTTTGCAATACTAGATGAAATTAGGCTTGACATACTCACCACCATTTTCATATCTGAAGACCTTGAGTTTCCTCCCAGACCGGTTTTCAACCAAGGCTCTAAAGACTTTGAAGAGGTCAAAAACTTCAGACTTATGCTTTAGGAAGTGAACCCAACAATACCTGGAAAATTCATCTACAAAGGTGAGTGCATATTTGTCTTGACTCATGGACATATGAGGGAATGGACCAGCAATGTCACTGTGGATCAACTCAAGAGGTGCAGAGGTTCTCTCATGACTAGCTCTCTCATACTTGTGCTCTGGGTGTTTTCCTAGGATACAACCTTGACAGACTCCCTTAGAAAACTTGATCTTTGGTAACCCTATGACCATGTCTTTTTCACTCAAATCAAAAAGATTCTTGTAGTTAATATGGCCAAATATTTCATGCCAAAGATTGCTTGCTTCATTATCATGAGTAAGAAGAGCAGAGGGGTTTGAGTAGGGTAGAAAATGGGAAAACTTGTATACCTTCGAAGTGTGATCAACAACACCTTTTGCTATGAATTTACCATTTGAAATCTCAGTGATTTCAACTTCATTGGGGGAGAAGATGACTTTCTTTGGATACCCAGTGTGAGTCATCTGATACACTGACAAGAGATTAGAGGCAAGACCCGGAACATAAAATACATTATTGAAATTACCATGCTCAAGATCAATCCTACCCTTTCCAATACTGTCAGTTTGAGAGTTATCTCCCAAAAATATTGGTGGACCTTTCGACATTTCAAGAGAAGAGAATATCTCTTTTGTCGAAACCATATGTCTAGAAGCTCCAGTATCAATGATGAAACTAGGTGATCTTGAGGTGCCAACATTCAAGGCATGTACTCTCTCCTCATCTTCTGAATTTGATCCTCCTTCCCTCTTCTTTGGGCAATTAGGAAGGGAGATGTTGTTCTTCTCCAGGATTTGGGTCAACATGTCTATCTACTTTTTCATACAAGTGCTCTCAAGATGATAGCCCTTACTGCAGTATGTGCACTTGCTCATTTATCCTTTGTTATTCTTCTTCTGGGGGTTCTTCTTAGAGCCTGAGGACTCCTCTTGAGACTTTGCCTTGTCTCTCTTTTTCTCAGGTGGCTTTTTATATTTTTTCTTGATTTTTGAATCCACCTTCGAATCTCCAGCAACCAAGGCTTGGTCTTTGGAAGGTTTGATGGTGCCCATCATCACCAATTTATCTTGCTCGTGAGTGAGGGATTCCATGAACTCAACAAGATTAGGCATATTCTAGGTTCGAGTTGTCAATTTAGTGGTCGAAACAAACACTAAATAATCAGGACCAAGCTTTGAGAGAATGGTCAAAACTAGTTTCTCCTCCTTTTCAAACCCACATTGTTTTAACTGAAAAACAAGGGCCTTAAACATGCTAAAATAGAGTTGCAATGATTCGAAGCTACTGGGATTCAAGGAGATCAATTCATTCTCTATTTGATGTCGTCTCATCTCATATGTATTTCCAAAAATCTCTTCAAGCTTCTCCCACACCTCATTAGGAGATGTCAATGAATCGAGATGGAAGAGGAGGTCTCTTGAAATACTCAGACACACAAGACCATAGGCCTCATCCCTCCTATTGTACCATTTTATTTTCTCTACATAGCTACATTGGGATCTGCCTCAGTAGCCATGGTAAGCCTATAGAGACATTTCTCTCTCAAAAATATCTCCATCTCAGCTTTCCATTCAAAGAAATTGAATGGAGTCAAGATGATCCTTTGAGATTGGTCCATATCTCAGCTCATGTGCCCTTCAGTCAGCAGAATGCGCTCCCAGTCAACGATGTCGAACCTGCAATAACAATTTTTAAGGATAGAAATTGATCTACAAAGGATCTGATACCATGTGGAAATTGAACCCAAGAGATAGATCAATTACACTCACAAAATTGCTAATCAAACATGCAAAATTCACACAAAAGGAGACTGAAATCGGAGCATAACTTAATCCTGTATTGAATAAGTATACATTAGCCAACCATATGAAGTAATAGGCTTCTCAAATATATAATTACATGAGAGATTCGAAATCATTAGGTTGCTAATCGAATTGGTCAAAAAGAAGGCTTACTAAAACAAGTCAAATCCTGCATAGGTGCAACAAGGACTTTCCAAATCGATGAATATCCTCACGAATTAGATAAAGAAAGTGGGAAAGATAATATGTGGTGTAAATACAACTCATTCATGCTTCTTTATGGAGAAAACGAAGGAGGATGATGTGGTTAAAAAAAGGCAAGTTCCCCTAGCTTAGCTTTTCCTTTATGCCTTAAAACAACTGTAAAGAAAGGCAGCTTTCAGAAGAAAAAAAGATATGTTCTTTAAGGAACCAGGAATAAAGAAGACATGCTAAATATGTTTCCAGGATGATTCCAAAGTGCTCCATGACCCAATTTAGCAAGTATTGACTTCTAGGAACATGTAGAAGTCAACTAACATAGAGAGGGAATCTAGGATTCTAGGAATAAGACAAAAATGATTTAATTAATGTCAAATATGGGTAACTATGGGTTGATTACTCTAACAAATGGGTTTTTTCTTGTCACTAAAATATTCCACATGTTGTAACTGAATTGGATTCCATCCAACAACTTTGGCTAATTAGATTGGTTTTCATAAACAAAATGCCGTAGATAATTGTCCAAAAGGCCATTTATGCATTATGTCTTCCCATTAGTTTGCAAAGTATAGCTTTAACTCATCATCAACTTCGTACCAACAAGCTTGAGAAACTCTATCCAAAACCACTCTGTTTGACATAATGCTCAATGGTAGACCCTATAACTTCATGCCATTTTTGAAGAAAAAATTCACAAGTTCCTATACAACACAAGGAACTTTCATTGGCACAAATCCTTGACATACTTGGAAAATCTATCACCAACCACAAAAATCCCATTGCATCCTTGAGAAACCAACAACTGAGAGATGAATTCCATGGAGACACTTGCCTAAGGTTTCTCCATCACTGAAAAAGGTTTTCATGGGATATCCTACATTTTTTGAATCTACCTTTTCCTATTGAGATACAAGACAAGCCTTGATGTACTCTTCTACATCCATTCACATTTTCCTTTAGTAGTACCCTCTTTCAAATAATGCCATTGTTCTCTATTGTCCTAGTGGACAACCCAAGGAGAGTCATGGAACTCCTTCAAAATATCCTTCCTAATATTGGGCGACTTAAGCACAGAGATACAATCCCCAAAGTATAGATTTTTGTTGTCTATCCAAAACCTCCACTTCTTCCTTCCTTCACCTTCTTCATTATGTTCTTTATTACGGGGGTTTTTTCAATCCTCCCTTGATATTGTCATGCAAATTTGTAAAGACCTGGATATGAATACCCATGAGCACTGATAACTTGTATTCTACTAAAACTATAGGCTACACCTTCATTTTTAATGTACATACCGTTGTATTAAGACTAGTTAGTTGATACTCAATTGTCATGTCAAATTAATCTACCAATATATCTTACCATTGTTCCTATTTAGGTGACAAATTTGGTTGTGTTGCAAATTGAGTCATTGTAACATTATTTGTATTCATAATGAACTATTTTCCCAACAAGTAATGCCTCTTTGATTATAAGCAATCCACGAATATAGTCATCTCTTTCTCATGAATGGGGTACCTTTTTTCATGATTATAAAATCTTTATGCTCTGATAAGCCACCAGATGATCCTCCCATGAAAAAACTCCTCCAATGGAAAATTTGAAGGAATCTTTTTATACCCTGAATAGTTTCTCAAAGTATGGAAGCTTTAGCATATGTGTTACTAGAAGTTTGTGTTTGGTTTTAGAGAATGTTTCTCGAGACTTCTATGTCCAATTCCATGGTCCATTCTTCTTCAACAAATGATTGAGTAGTGACAAAATATTTAAAGAGTAACCTTTTTAACCAATCTAAGGAAACTTCTTACCTCATGATTTTTTCTAGGTTCATCCCAATCCTTAATTGCCTCGATCTTCATAAGATCCATGTGAATGTGTCCTTGCACAATCTAATGGCCCAAGAATGGATTTTTTTATCTAGCCAAAGAAACACTTGGAATTATTCAAGTAAAAATGATTCTTCCTCAATTCCACAAAGGTTTCTACCAAATGATTCTAATGGTATTCCATGTTCTGTAATGTCCCTTTTTTGGAATTTTATTAAATGACCAATTTTTTCACTTTTTCCCCAATTTTGACCTTAACCAGTTTTGATGTCTAGACCTCCAAATTGACCCAAATGCTTCCAAATTTTCTATGAAGGTACATGACTGATAATATAACTTAAATATTATGTTCATGTATTTTTTATTACCTCCAAATTAATTCTCAAAACCTTTTAATTTTCTGTTCAAAGTAGAAGCCCTTACTAGCATATTGGGGCTCCAATTCCCCCTGGGTAATTGCCAGAAATGGCTTCACAAATGATCCCAAATCCAATTGAATTTCTGAACAGAGGATGGTAATGTGTAAGGGAACTTTTAAAAGTCTCATATGCATCATGATTCAGTTTATACAGGGTGTTATGACTCTTTCCACAACAACTCCCAAGTCACAATTTCGACCCCTGGGGAAAATGCACCAAATCTTCTCCCAATGCAATAAAAATAAGTAAAATGGCTTCCAATGCTTGATTAATGAACATGAGACTTGAAATAAACATTAATTAAAGTCCATAAATCATACATTTATCATATATACATTCCTCCATTCGAAATAATAAGCATTACCATGGCATATATCAAAATAGAGTGGAAATGGTCATTGTTTGCTCATCAAAAGGCAGTTTGGAATACAACTCTTGGGAATTTTGACTTGAAAATTTCTGAGAGTGAATAAAAAATAATATTTAACTTATTACAATCATAAATGGACAATTAAATTCTCTCCCAATTCGAAATCATCAGCATTACAATGGTTCACAACAAGATAGTGGGGAAATGACACTATTTCTTCATTGTTCAACATTTTTACATGAATTATTTTGGGTATTTACACCTGAGAGTATTCTGAAAGTGAAATATATACCATATACATCAGAACATAATATAATTTTGATTATAATCTTCCCCAAATAGATCAATAGCTCACCCAAAGCGCAATCCCTCCATTCGCATGAATATGGTGTGAAAACTGGAAATAGTTGAGAGAGAGTGTTTCAATAGAATAATCCACATGATTTCATGTATATTGCACCTTCCAATAAGACTCCATTAAATATCCATTAAATACTTGAGTGGCATTTCCAAACACCAACTAGGATGGGAATCTTTCACCCTCGAAATTGGCTTAAGCAAGAAAACTAGTCATCCACTAGCTCTCACAATTCACAAATGAGAAAAAGCTTATTCTCATGGCTGATACCTATATTTTATAAACAATATTGGTATTATAAGGTTCCAAATCCATCCATAAACCAAATCCAAGTCGAATTGGTGTGGCTTCTCATGCTATTCCATGTGGCCTCTCTCTTCACCTTCCCTCTTCTCCCAAATTTGAGTAGGAGCCTCTTGGCCTTCTCCAAATCCCAAATTCGACCTCTAAGATTCTATATTAAGTCCTGACATGTCATTATGTCAGTATTTCAGCCTTCATATCTTACTTGTGTCATAAATGTCATATAATTTCCATCATTGGTGTCATAGATGTCATAAATGTAAGGGGAATCTAGCCAAGTGTCCATGAAACTCCCATTTGGCTCTTTCTCTCCCATGTAAGTGACAATCCATAAAAAATTATACCTATGAAGTATATGGACAATTATATTAACCTCATAATCCATCCCAAAACATTAGGCTTCCCATATATTCGAATTTGCAAGAGAAAGATACCATTTAACATAGGAATTCTAGCTAGTGTGGGCCCCATAGTCTCCATGTGCCTTCATGCTCCATTGCCACTTCCATTTTATCTTGTATTTATTTAATAAGATACATTATTAAATATTTATCCCCTTCTAATTTCTAAATATCATTTATTATCCCCCTTATTCCAAATCTCAAAGCTTCCACCCCCAACCTAGGAAACTAGTGATTTTCCTCCTTGGCAATTATTTGACTTTTAGCATCCATTTGACAACTTTCATGAATATGGAAAATGTGATTTAGCCATTGTGACCCAATGAAAAATTTGGGACATTACAAATCCTCCCTTCCCAATATTGTTTGTCCTCAAGCAATTTCAAACATGGTTGTTGAAGAACCTGCTTTCTGTATGATTCTTTGAAGTTGCCACTGAGCTGCCCACCTTGAGTCTTTGAGATTCCATGAATATTTCAGAGAGGAACCACCATGCTTGTTGCTGCACTACTCTGATTAAAATCACATTATTAAGTGGGGAATCCATCTCCCATACTGCTTGTTACCCAAATAATTTGAAATCAATGGGACTAAAAACTATACCAGGGTCCCATTGCTTGCATTGCACTCCAATAATTAAGAGTGCTCTCCAACCCATACCATTTGGAAAGAGAATTTCTGGATCCCATTTTATTATATGCATTATTCCAAACATCATGAGTGTTACGGAGAGAAATTCCTATGGCTTGGGGTACCACAACAGACAGCTAGACTCCAAAAATCAATCTTTCCCAATATGCAATAGAAATAAAAACATCTAACACTAAAGGATCGAACCTCATACCTTATTTCGGACGGTTGAAGTAGATCCCCGTTGAGCTTTCCAATCTTCATCTTGAATTGTTATAGCACATCCTCAACAACAAGTTAACAATACAAGAATACTATATTTCATGGTGTTAGATCTATTCTAGCATATATAATCAATAATGTAAAAGCATTTGACATATTCCAATGGATACAATATTCATTCAAATACACATTACTGGACAGGAAAAGATATTTCTATTAATATAAATCAGAGATTACAAGTAACAACCTCTGATGGCACGTCTGCGAACCAGAGAAACTGAATCCCCCACTTGGGCCTCCACCACCTCAATCCTCCATCACTCCGATAGCAAGCTTACTAGCAAAAGGAAAGCTTGGGAAGAACACAACAGTGCTCCAAGGGACAAAGGGATGCAAACTCAAGCATAAGTTCTGGAAACAATGGACTATAGTTTCGATACTCTCAATTCTCTCTTCTCCCATGCTTTCAATGTATCAAGGGGTTCCTTATATAGCTTCACAAGGGATAATGAAAGGTCGAATCCGTGCAATCTCAAGGCATATGGAAGGCCAGGAGTCATATGAGTCGGATCCAAGTCAAGGAACGCTCCAAAAGGATTTGGATTATTCATACATCCCTATGTACGCGACTATAGGGGGAATATCCATGTATGTACGCGGTTATCAGGGAAAAAGCCGTGTATATCACTTTTCTTATGTTTTTAGGGATGGTCAATGATACATCAAAAGACAAAAAGTGGTCCATAGGGGCTAATGAGTTTGCAGTGGGACAGGGGAAGGCCATACAATGTGTGATTCATCTAGTGTGGTGAAATCTGCTATAACAGATGCCCCCTAATGTATGAGATCAGAGGGGTTATATGATGGCCGAAATACATTATAAGTCCATCCCAGAAGTGAAGTGATGAAGGTACCCAAATGGAAGACCAGCCACCCAATTAGCATAATACCATAATACAACTCTGCATATAACTGCAAATACGTATAGCAGTCCCGGATACATAAGAGTACAATGGCCATGAATAGGCATGAAACATGATAACACATATGTGGTCATCGCCACGTACAATATACATAGATCAGAATCTCCATGATGAAGATATACAAAGGACTATGATCTCCACAAAGGCTGAAGATATATAACAGATCAAGATCGCCATAGTGGCTGGAAATGTCTGACATATACTGGAACAAGTCATAAGAGCTGAAATCTCATGAACACTGGCACGATCAAGGAGGTAGCATATAATGGATGCCACCAATCTGAAAGGTCTTCTACACACACCGCTACGAGTACATGTCCTACTATGCGAATAGAGGTGTTGAGGTCGAACATAGTAGTCCATCGTCTGATTATCGGTCATTGATGTATATCGTTAACAGACACGAGATCACCCACCAATAATGAAAATGGGAATCAAGGTACTAGAGTGCAAACTAA